>JAJJWW010006589.1:0-285052 GCA_023531295.1 Papaver armeniacum | reverse complement strand
AAGTGTCGCAAGTGCACGAATATTCATTCTCGCGACACTTCTTAACCCTCGCCAAGTTTCATGTCTTCCAATTGTTTTGTTTGTCGTTATTCATCGCGTCGTTTATTTTAGCTCCCTGCGACTCCCTCGCGACACCGTCGTTTATTAATCCCGCGAACCTTGTCCGTTGCGATATTATGATCCTACACCCATAACCAATAATATGTATTTAGCTACTCATAGCTATGGAGTTCATCATAAAAATATTAATTGAATAGAAGAAGATGAACAAAAGCAAACCCTAGTGTTGATGGTGGATTTTCGTTTAAGGTTAAATTTGTAAAAACCATAAAAGATCATGCGGCGACATCTTGTAAAAGATAAAGCCATCTATAAGTGTTGGACTCCCTCACTTGATTCACCAAGAATGGAACTTGTAGAATAAATCCCATTCTTGTGAATTTCATATCAACCTTGTATTTCCTGTACTCATTATCGGTGTGGCATGATGACTCGTAGTGTTACTCATATAGAGCAATACGAACCTCCAAGCACTATAATGAAACCATGTACGAAATACCCGTGACAGTGATTCTCGGTGTGTTATACTAGCCGAGCCCTCTCGGTGTGTTATACTAGCCCGATTGAGCCTCTCGGTGTGTTATACTGGCCCATTGAGGCCTCTCGGTGTGTTATACTAGCCCGATTGAGCATCCGGACTTGACCGTATCGATCTCAGGATATGATCCGATCGTAGTCATCCAACTCCGTAAGCATGATTGGATGACCCCGGATCAATTCCATCACCCCCAAGCGGTATGGAATACCCGGCCGACCCGGCATGGTCGGCCATTGGCCTTTGCTTGCCAAAAAGACGTTCATACCAAGCACTTGGACGGAAAACCCTAAATAAGGGTTTGCGGCATATTACATGTGTCGCAAAATAGTCTCAACCATCCATCTTCGCGGTATAGATGGAGGTGTAGATGTAGACTTAAAGGGCCCAGAGCATGTCAACACGATCACCGTGAGACCGCCTACACACTTGACCAGTGATAGGGTGTAGAATACATCCTATTTACTATCTATTGTTTATGCTTTCTTTGTTATTTTTCTTGTAAATTATGTATTTTACGCTTGTTTTGAGTTTTATAGCTACTTTTGAGTACACGGAGGAAAAGAAGAAGAAATCACCCAATTTAAGTCAAAAGGGCAAAAAGGTCATTTTACGGGCGAACACTATCCGGAGCCCAGCCAGTGGTTAAGGGGCTCTCATTCGGTACCCCTTATCAAAAAGATGAGTGTTATTAACACATTTTAGCCCTTATCCAGGAGGATGGTCATCTTTGGGTAGCATCCAATTGGGTCGGTCCTAACCGTGCCCGGATCCAAACCCGACCGGATCCGTAATTAAAACCTAAAACTTGAAATCGAGAGAACCATCTCTCAATCATTCATTCACTTTGAAGAAGCCATGGTCAGCCGTTAATTTGTCAAGAATTGAGAAGAAATCGAGAACAGAGGAATGAGAGGATGAATCAAAGATGGGCTTATAGCTAAAGGGTTTACAAGTCATAGATCGATCGAGAAGGAGTGTTGATGAGTTGCTGCTAGTGTCAAGATCCAGAAATTGAGAGAGATCGAACTCAGAGCAAGTCGAGAAGAGAAGGAAGAACAACAGCCGTTGCTACTGATTGACGCTGCTGAGAAGATAAATATGATTCCGAGAGGTTGAGAACTGAAGAAGCAATTGAGACCCGAGGGAAGAAGTTGATGTTCGATCTGTGAGATGCTGCCATGAAAGAAAAGCTAGGGTTCGAATAGGGATGGCTACTGCAGAGAATCGAGAGACTACAGAGAGAGTTACAATTCGAAGATGGGTTTGTCTTAGGAAGTTGGCAGCAAGGTGAAGGGGTTTGAGATTGATGTGTGAACAGAGAAGAAGAAATTGTAATTTTGAATTAGGGTTTGCTGTTGGGTCTCAGGGGATTGAAGCTGTAACTGAGCTAGGGTTTGATATGAAGAACATGAGAAGAATAAACAGGGATGATGAGAGGAGCTCAGAGGTTGAAGTTGTGAAAGAAGATAATGGTGAAGGGTTGAGCTAAGGAAGGATCTGGTGCAGAGTTGTATTGCAGGCTGGCAATGGTAATGGAATTGAGGAAGCTGTTGGCATGAAGCTACAGTGATGTTGAAAGGATACAGGGCAAGCAGATGATGGAGTTGCAGTCTCAGGTGGTCTGGCAAATTGCAGGGATGCTAATGGCGCTAGAGTTGCAGTGTCAGGGGCACAAGCTGGGGATGGTTGTAATGTAATCGAGAATCACCGAGTTGTGAGCTGTCGGGAGTGGATATGTTGCGAGGCAAAGGCCGAAGTGGTCTTGTTGGTGGTTGCAGGTGCATTTATGTGGCGATAGAGCTTGGTGCCGTGAGAGTTATGCTCATGGAGGCAGCTGGAGTGGTACTGGTGGTTAATGTGGAGATTGAGGAAGTTGGCAGGTGACCCTGGGTTCGAATGAAGGAGTTGCAGGAAGTGCAGGGCAGGTGATTGAAATGACATGAGTTGAAGGGGACTGAGACAGGTTGGCTTTGAGATGCTATTGCATTTGAGTTAATTTGGTTGCTCGGGCAAAATATGGAGGTTGCGGGATGAATGTAGTTGTGGCTATGAATTTTGGAGATGGCTTAAGGAATGGCAGGGGGAGCTGAAGGTTTGAGATGGCAGCTGAATGCTAGGCTTGTGTTGGACTGAGAAGGAGAATGAGTCTGTGTTGAATGATTTGAGCACATTTGCTGCTAGGGGTTTGGTTCATTATGAAGTATATTGCAGGGGAATTGATGGTTGAGCACAGGAATGCATTTTATTGCAATGGTGGATGTGTGATCGAAATGGTTGGTCACCGGAAGTTTGGAATTGCGGGGCTCGATTGAGACGAGCTTGGCTATATTACAGAGAGTTATGGAGTTTGTGCTACTCTTAAGCTCAAGATGGATCCATTGCTGCACAAGTGAAGAAGATAATAGCCATGATGGTGAGGCATGAAGCAAGCACAATCCCGTGCAACAACGCGCTCGGCGAGCAATGCTTATGCCATGGCACTAATCCTAGTCGACCGATTAAGTGCGGACTCGAATGCGGACTCGGTTACGACTCGTGACCCAGAACCTTGGCCCGATTGACTAACGGTTGACTGTTAGTTTGACTTAACGGTAACAGAATCTTGGACGGAATATTCCCCTCGACGGAGAAATTCTCGGTGGCGCGTGACTTATTCGGCGGATTCCTACCACAATCCAGGTTTTCTGCCTCGGCCAAAAATTCCAGAATTTTCTATGGATTTCTCTCATGGGTGTGAAGACTTGGGCTTGGAATTGGATGGAGAATTGGACTCAAATTTGGAAAGAGAAGATGAAGAGAAGAGAAAGACTTGAATTTGGAAATTGAATGGCTAAAGGAAAAGGATTCTATTCCTTGGAAGATTTGGAGAATATTGAAGCCTATAAATAGAGAAGTTTTCTCTGACTTCTAGATATCTTTTTCTCTACATCTTTTACACACCTCTCTACACACCTCTCTACACACATATCTTTTACATCTCTCTACACACAACACTTTTCTTTTCTTATTCTTTGTGTGAACTCTTTAACATGAGTAGCTAATTTTATTGATTGAGGATGAATTCCTAGTTCTTAATATGATTTGAGTTTTTGTTTTTAATTCTATCTTGAAGTTTTTCACATGATTATCGTTTGTTTTTACTAATAGGAATGATCTTAAAGACATTCATGATTAATTGATAGATTGTTTAGAATGCATGCTAAATTGATTTGTTAATTGATCTATATCTAGTATAAGTTAGGGAATACGTAATCGTTCTCGACACTTTACACAAGTAGAAAACACGAGACCTTGCGGAGGGATTCCGTGGAGCAATTGTGTGTAGAAACAACGCTAGAAAGTGAACCAAGCGAACCGAGTTTAACTACTAGTACTAAACCTAAATTCATAAATCTTAATGCATTCTCAGGAATTACATCTTGTAAGCGGACCTCAAGGTGGTTCTTTTGAATAGAATCGATAACTAAAGCGGACTGTTACTCAGTGAAATTAGGGATTTTGGGGGCTAGCTAAGCGGACCTGCTATCCTACGGTTGGTGATAATCTGTGACTAATAACAAGTAGAAAAGAACATAACTTTAATCATTGTTTCGTAACGAAGAAGGATTCCTTGATCTTGTCTCTCTTATTGCTTTCAACTTTACCTTTTAATTGTTTTGTTTATTTTCTTTTGCTTTTTACACCCCTTTTTGTGACAATTTTTACAACTAGAATCTCGTGCTCCTCGTGGGATCGACCTTGACTGCCCTATATTACTTGTTAATTAGGTAGTAAAGTATTAATTAATTGGATTGCACCTCCGACACGCATCAAATTTTGGCGCGTTCTTAGGGAGCAATGATGATTTTAGTTGTTTTTATTTTCTTTTGCTTTATTCTTGCTTTGTTGGATTCTATTCCGTATCTAACTTGGTTTACGATAATCTTATTTCGGTATCGGTTTTCCATGTACGGTGGACAAGAGCAAGCATATTACAACAATCAATACGGTTTTCAACCTCAACATTATGGCAACTTCCAACCATCCTTGTGATACAATCAAAACCAATCTTTTGGCTATGATCAAATTCCTCTGAGAACATTATGGATATTCTCATACATATCAACAACCTTATGACGGGTATGTAAGTGGACAAACACACGGATGGAAGGATAGTTATGCATCTAATAATTTGTTTTCTAGTAATGTGCAGATAGAGAATTTGGAATATACTCCTCTTCATCGTGTTTTTCCTTCACTTTTTCCAAAAGAGGAGATGCCGTCTAAGATGAACGCCAAACTTGCACAGAAAATTATACAAATTGGAAGATGATGGAGACTCGGAAGAGCTTGTCGCGAGAAATTAGTAGGACTATTCATATGGAACTTAAACGACGTCGGGATAAAGGTTATGAAACCGAGAAAGATTCTTATTATGGTGAGTCCGAAAGTGAAGATGATTGTGTTGAAAAGGACCAACCTTTGGAGACTTTTGATGACGCTAGTGTAGATTACTCAAGCCTTGATCTTAATAATGATCAATCACCTATTCAAAAGGAAGAGCTTGAGGAAGATGCATTTATTGCTGGGAAAAAATTTCTTAGGAAAGATGGGAGTCCATGAAGTGTATGAATGTTCCGACAATGAGGAAGTTATTCCAACTCCGGATCATAATAACGATCCTTCACCTATTCAAAAGGAGGAGTTTGGATATCACTTGCCTATTGTTGTAAACGAAGTAACACCCTCACAAGAAGATCTTACAATTTATACCGAGGAAGATTATATGAGGAAGAATGGCCCGATTCCGATGATGAGAATGTTGAAGAGATGATGCTAGAGGATGAAACCACATTCATTGATTTTGTGGAAGACCCAATTGAACTTGCTAATGATTATGATGATACCGAGACTATGGTTAAGGTAGAAAACGACGAAGAATGGTTGCAAGGTTTAATAGAGGACCACGATATACAAGAGGTAAGTAATTCACTTGAATATTTTAAGGATGAAGAGGATTCTATAATACAAGAGATTGTGCAAGGTTTGTCTAACCCTTTGCCTATTGATTCTTCTCCTTTACCTCTTATTGGTTTGAATGTATGTGCTTCAAAGTATTTTTGGATGATTTTGTTTCTAGATATCCACCATTGGAAACACTTGATGCTAACACCATGCAGGGTTTGCCAAGAGGAATACATGGAAGTTCCAAAATTCTATGTTCTTTATACACTTCCGAGTGTGGACGAGAATAAGTGTGGGGAAATTTCTATCGAGCGATAATTTCACTATTGTTTTCTTGTGCTAATATTTGTATGGAGTTATTGTTTGCAAAACAGGTATTATGGGTGGATCCTCAAATTTTCCGATTGTTAGTATATGGGGAATGAATCTTGCAAGAGCCAAGTCGGGTCAATCGACTTTAAAACAAGCGCTTAATGGGAGGCAACCCATAGGTTTTGTATTTCTTATCTTTTTGCTTTTATTTTGTTATTTCTTTTTCTTGTTTCTTATCATGTTAAAATTTCCCACCTTGACTTTACTAGGAGGATTCAATTACATTGAGGACAATGTAAGGTTTAAGTGTGGGGGAGTGGTTAAGCATGTTTTTAAAACAAAAAAAAAATGAAAAATTTTTTTAAAAAAAAAAAAAAAAAGTTTTACATAAAAATTCCAACTTTTAAAGATTTTAGAGTCCCTAGCATACTTCTAGGTATGTTTACATAGAGATTTTGACCGACATAATTGAACTTGGAAATGTTAGAGAACTACATTCGGATTTCTTGTTTGTTTGAGTGTTAAATAATGGATTTAATCATGCCGGTGATGCGAATTTGGTGCAGGGAGAAGTGCGTTATTAGAGTTCTTTGATCAATCATTAGTGGAGACTACCGTATTCATATCATGAGAGGCACCGACCAAATTTTTCCATCTACTAAAGAGCTTCTTTTGAGTGTGTGTCACCGTACGTTAATTCCGGTAGAATGGTGAGCTACCCAACCTCCCACCAATAGAAGCACTACTCTTTGATCTCTTGAGTGCTAATTTTGTCAATCATGAGGGTGACGTCCATGGATGAAAGCTTCCTTCTTGTAGTTCGATTTGCGGTTAGCACCATTCTCTCTCGACAACAACGGATCCATAGAAACACTCTCATCATCAACAAGGAGACGACATCAAAATCTACAAGGAAAGTTGGAAAAGTTTAAGGTTTACAAAGCAACGGAACGAGAAAAAGAGCAAATTTCAAATACAAGTAAAAGCAACATACAAAGAGCGGATTTTTACATATATGTTGAAGACTTACAATATAATGAGGTAATTTTATATTCAAGTATGAAGACTTATTCATGAAAGCAAAGAAAATTAAAAGGTGAGAATTTTTGAAGTTTATGATTTCAAGACGATACAAGTTGTGAAGAATCAAGCGGTAAAATACTTCTCCCATGGCCATGGTTTATTTTTGTATTTAATTTCTCTTGTTTTCAAAAAAAAAAAAAAAAAAAAAAAAAAAACAAGAGAAATATTTGTTCTTATTTAATGAGCCGTGGGGAAGGAAAATTTATAAGGAAGTTTCAAGCGACAAGGATTTTAAGGTAAAAAGAGTTACAAATTGTTAAGAATTTATGAAATTCGAGGGTTTATCATCAATAGTTGAAACCGAAGACCAAGAAGATCAAGACAAGGAGCGGAAGACGTTTCTATTGGATGCCGTGAGAGTGGTGTTATCATAATTGGCGATCGGATGTGAAGGTGAGTAAGTAATCTCATCCTCAATATAAATGGTTGATTTCCTTTCTTAGAGATCGTCAGAAAAATGGTTTTTCAAAATATTAAAAGATGTGGGTTTTTCAAAATTTCGGAAGTTATCCTTCCCACCATTTAACGTGTTGCAGGAATTCTCTTTTCATTCCTACCTGCACACATGTGAGAACCATAAAAAAGCTGTCTTTTTGAGTGCAATTATCATAAAATCCTTTTTGGTGAGGCAGAAGTCGGGCGAAATGCTTATTGATCGTTTCTCAAACACGCGTTCTCTCATTATGGTGTGGTTATTTCTCACTCAACATTTAAGAATGAGAATATGTTCTTTAATATTTCTAACTTCTCATTACTAGCATGCAGAAACTCTATGTCCTCATAGCTTTTTGGATGTTTGGGACGCTTGAACGCTTTGAAGTTGTGAGTTTTTAGTTTGATTTGCTCGAGGACTAGCAAAGTCTAAGTGTGGGGGAATTTGATAGGGTGTAGAATACATCCTATTTACTATCTATTGTTTATGCTTTCTTTGTTATTTTTCTTGTAAATTATGTATTTTACGCTTGTTTTGAGTTTTATAGCTACTTCGGAGTCGCACGGAGGAAAAGAAGAAGAAATCACCCAATTTAAGTCAAAAGGGCAAAAAGGTCATTTTACGGGCGAACACTATCCGGAGCCCAGTAGTGGTTAAGGGGCTCTCATTCAGGGTACCCTTATCAATCAAGAAAGGGTGTTATTAACACTGGGTAGCCCTTATCCAGAGGATGGTCATGCTGGGTAGCATCCAATTGGGTCGGTCCTAACCGTACCCGGATCCAAACCCGACCCGGATCCGTGTAATTAAAACCTAAAACTTGAAATCGAGAGAACCATCTCTCAATCATTCATTCACCTGAAGAAGCAGCCATGGCTGCCGTTAATTTGTCAAGAAATTGAGAAGAAATCAAGAACATAGTGAACAGAGAGGATGAATCAAAGATGGGCTTATAGCTAAAGGGTTTCTGAAGCTGCTGTAGATCGATCGAGAAGGAGTGTTGATGAGTTGCTGCTAGTGTCAAGATCCAGAAATTGAGAGAGATCGAACTCAGAGCAAGTCGAGAAGAGAAGGAAGAACAACAGCCGTTGCTACTGATTGACGCTGCTGAGAAGATAAATATGATTCCGAGAGGTTGAGAACTGAAGAAGCAATTGAGACCCGAGGGAAGAAGTTGATGTTCGATCTGTGAGATGCTGCCATGAAAGAAAAGCTAGGGTTCGAATAGGGATGGCTACTGCAGAGAATCGAGAGACTACAGAGAGAGTTACAATTCGAAGATGGGTTTGTCTTAGGAAGTTGGCAGCAAGGTGAAGGGGTTTGAGATTGATGTGTGAACAGAGAAGAAGAAATTGTAATTTTGAATTAGGGTTTGCTGTTGGGTCTCAGGGGATTGAAGCTGTAACTGAGCTAGGGTTTGATATGAAGAACACAAAGAAGAAGCTGAATCAGAGAATACAGATGAAGAGGAGCTCAGAGAGGTTGAAGTTGTGAAAGAAGATAATGGTGAAGGGTTGAGCTAAGGAAGGATCTGGTGCAGAGTTGTATTGCAGGCTGGCAATGGTAATGGAATTGAGGAAGCTGTTGGCATGAAGCTACAGTGATGTTGAAAGGATACAGGGCAAGCAGATGATGGAGTTGCAGTCTCAGGTGGTCTGGCAAATTGCAGGGATGCTAATGGCGCTACAGTTGCAGTGTCAGGGGCACAAGCTGGGGATGGTTGCAATGTAACTGAGAATCAGCTGGAGTTGTGAGCTGTCAGGAGTGGATATGTTGCAGGCAAAGGAACTGAAGTGGTCTTGTTGGTGGTTCTGGAATTGGCTGTGGCAGTAGAGCTTGGTAGCTGAGGTTATGCTCATGGAGGCAGCTGGAGTGGTATTGGTGGTTAATGTGGAGATTGAGGAAGTTGGCAGGTGACCCTGGGTTCGAATGAAGGAGTTGCAGGAAGTGCAGGGCAGGTGATTGAAATGACATGAGTTGAAGGGGACTGAGACAGGTTGGCCTGAGATGCTATTGCATTTGAGTTAAGCTGGTTGCTCAGGGCAAAATATGGAGGTTGCAGGATGAATGTAGTTGTGGCTATGAATTTTGGAGATGGCTTAAGGAATGGCAGGGGGAGCTGAAGGTTTGAGATGGCAGCTGAATGCTAGGCTTGTGTTGGACTGAGAAGGAGAATGAGTCTGTGTTGAATGATTTGAGCACATTTGCTGCTAGGGGTTTGGTTCATTATGAAGTATATTGCAGGGGAATTGATGGTTGAGCCTGGGAATGCAGCTGTTGCAGTGGTGGATGTGTGACTGAAATGGTTGGTCAGCGGAAGTTTGGAATTGCAGGGCTCAGATTGAGACTGAGCTTGGCTATATTGCAGAGAGTTATGGAGTTTGTGCTACTCTTAAGCTCAAGATGGATCTGAAGCTGCACAAGTGAAGAAGATAATAGCCATGATGGCTGAGGCATGAAGCACAATCACTGTGCAACAACACAGCTCTGGCCAGAGCAATGCTTATGCCATGGCAACTTAACCGAGTCAGCCCAGTTAGTGGACTCAGATGCTGACTCGGTTCTGACTCGTGACCCAGACCTTGACCCGATTGACTAACGGTTGACTGTTAGTTTGACTTAACGGTAACAGAATCTTGGACGGAATATTCCCTCGACGGAGAAATTCTCAGGTGGCCGGCGGTGACTTATTCCGGCCGGATTCCGGCCACAATCCCAGTTTTCCTGCGAGCCAAAAATTCCAGAATTTTCTATGGATTTCTCTCATGGGTGTGAAGACTTGGGCTTGGAATTGGATGGAGAATTGGACTCAAATTTGGAAAGAGAAGATGAAGAGAAGAGAAAGACTTGAATTTGGAAATTGAATGGCTAAAGGAAAAGGATTCTATTCCTTGGAAGATTTGGAGAATATTGAAGCCTATAAATAGAGAAGTTTTCTACAACTTCTAGATATCTTTTATCTACATCTTTTACACACCTCTCTACACACCTCTCTACACACATATCTTTTACATCTCTCTACACACAACACTTTTCTTTTCTTATTCTTTGTGTGAACTCTTTAACATGAGTAGCTAATTTTATTGATTGAGGATGAATTCCTAGTTCTTAATATGATTTGAGTTTTTGTTTTTAATTCTATCTTGAAGTTTTTCACATGATTATCGTTTGTTTTTACTAATAGGAATGATCTTAAAGACATTCATGATTAATTGATAGATTGTTTAGAATGCATGCTAAATTGATTTGTTAATTGATCTATATCTAGTATAAGTTAGGGGAATACGTAATCGTTCTCGACACTTTACACAAGTAGAAAACACGAGACCTTGCGGAGGGATTCCGTGGAGCAATTGTGTGTAGAAACAACGCTAGAAAGTGAACCAAGCGAACCGAGTTTAACTACTAGTACTAAACCTAAATTCATAAATCTTAATGCATTCTGGGAATTACATCTTGTAAGCGGACCTCAAGGTGGTTCTTTTGAATAGAATCTGATAACTAAGCGGACACATTGCTACTCGGTGAAATTAGGGATTTTGGGGCTAGCTAAGCGGACCTGCTATCCTACGGTTGGTGATAATCTGTGACTAATAACAAGTAGAAGAGAACATAACTTTAATCATTGTTTCGTAACGAAGAAGGATTCCTTGATCTTGTCTCTCTTATTGCTTTCAACTTTACCTTTTAATTGTTTTGTTTATTTTCTTTTGCTTTTTACACCCCTTTTTTGTGACAATTTTTACAACTAGAATCTCGTGCTCCTCGTGGGATCGACCTTGACTGCCCTATATTACTTGTTAATTAGGTAGTAAAGTATTAATTAATTTGATTGCACCTACGACACGCATCAACCAGTCGGTCAAGACCAACAATGTTTGGCCGTGACAAAATCGTCACCCAAACAAGAGGTGGCGCACGGCTTTGAAAGCCAAATTAGGGTTTCAAGCCATCACGCGCGTCCATCTTCTCCGGTACGAATGGAGGGTCACAAATTAGATTAAACAGTCCAGTCATACCAAAGATGATCAGGAGTGGGCCCATCTATCTCCTCATGCGGTCGGCCAAGGCATATCATGCCAGGCTAATCCAAAACGCCCGCCCAAACATGCGTGGTTACACTTCCCAAATTGCAAATTGATCTCGACCGCTCAACTTCATCCGGATGATTTGAATGGCTTAGATCACGTTTTCATGGGATAATCAGGTATAGGTGTGAACATCAACCTACCACCTACACGCTGGAGTGATCGACCAAGACCGACCAAGGACGGTTATCTTGGAACAGCGTGCGGGAATATCACGCGGTTATCAACTCCTTTGCGGTAAGAAATTTCTGCCGCAAACCGATCTCAACCACTCAACCGTGTCTGGTCAATTTGAGTGGCCTAGATCGCGCCTTCTTGGGAAAGTGAGACATGGACGTGTACACCGGCATGCCATCAACATGCATGACCTGGTCGGTCCTCTCAAAGCCCTTCCTATGCTTGGTTTCGACCAAGGTGAAGAGTGATGCTTGCGCACCTCTTCAAAAACCCTAGTATTCATTAACACCGCGAGATGAGTGTCTCAAACATCATCTCATCCGTTCAACTTCACCAGAAACTTGGTTATACAACCCTGGTCGGGAGTTATTTGGTTAGTGAGGCGTCATTACCCATCACTTTACCACACCGTAATGCGATGCACGCATAAAATACACACGATACTTCACAGTATCGACTTCCGAATAACACGGTTATTCAATTCAAAGATTACATGCTATCTTTCGTGGATCCACTATCCACACATTCCGTTATCAATCATGTCACAAATCGGGGATACATACGGGGTATTGGTGCGGCGGTTTACGGCGTGCGGCGTGCAACGCGCCATCACAAGAACGTGTCGAAGTCATGGACGGTTAGAGATGAACAGGAGAAGTGGGCAAGACCGGGTCGTGTATCACCGACACACAACTCCACTACTCCATCATTCCACTACCTCCACTTCCCACGAAACGTGAATGAGGCTCAATGACTTGTATAAATAGGTTCTCCGCCCTATTTCAAACAGGACAACAAACAACACAAGTTCAAACAAGACGAAAAATCAACACCTGAGCCTCCTTACATTAACCGTAAGCCTGCTCACTTTTCTGTCACAAGTCATAAGCAAGCCAACACCTTCACAATCTCAACACCTTCTTCGCTTCCCTCCCTAAGATCAACCCCATCTCCTTCACTTTGTGACCGAAACAAGTCCGAACGCCATTTCTTGGTTTAGGGCGGACTTGCACAGATTGATCTCTCGAATCTACAAGCACTCACCGCGCAAAGGCATTTGTTTAAAGGTTTAAATTCATTCCTCATCCACACCCCAAATTACCAAATTCTGCAGAGTAGTTTTCACCCATAAACAATTGGCGACCACGGTGGGAGGTTGATCTATCGGTTGCAAAAAATTGAATTCTCAATTCTTCGGTTTCGGCTCACGATGCATCCTCATCGAGAAACCACAGGCGGTTCGGATACCATGGGAAGTGTAGATAGAATCTTTGGAGGATGTCTTGGCAAATCAAGGAGTGGTATCACCAAGACGAGAGCGAGACATTTCTCCTTTTGAATGACATAAAAAGACAATTACAAGAAGGATCGGCGGCGCATCTACTCAAGCGGTGCGAAATGCTGAATCCTTAGTCGGAGTCACACCTTTACCGTGGAGAGGCAAAAGAGCGCATAACCGCAGTGACTCGGGAAAGATGAACAACATGGTCCAGTCAACAATGAAGAACCGAGGCAACTCCACACGGAGAGGACTTGTCCTGGAGGACTACAACGTCTACCGAATAAAGAAATGGAGCCTGCAGCTTACGGATCCCTGGCGGAAGATTTATATCTCAAGACCCTTGTCGAAGCCGTGAAGAAATGCTTGAGGAAGGAGAGATCAATCAAGGAACACGTGAGTACGAGAGGATGGGAACATTCAATTCGATCACTCAGCGGTGATATTACAACACCTCCCATCACCGAGCCGGAGAGCAGCAGCAAGTCCCGGCATCTCATCAAGTGTAACACCTCCGTGAGTCACCGAGCAACAAATTCCACTCCTTCATCGGGACGAGGAACCGGAGGGGCGAGAGGAGGACCATCTCCCATTACCACTGCAGACTTGATGGAAAAGCAGGAAGTTCTTGTCAAGACTCAAACGGATATGGCCGCAACTCGGAAAGAGGTACTCACTTTTCTTAAGACATTAACTGATCGATTGCCACATGACCCGCAACAGCCCCTGGAGCCAACAAGGAATGAATTCAACGCACCAGAGAAGGTACTTCAATGGAACGGACCTACATGGACCTGATCAAAGAAGCGACACCAGATATGAGCGGTCCTGTCATGGAGGCTCCTACACTGGGGACTGATCCTCACAACGATCTTCCTCAAGTCAATAGTTTCATTATGAACCGAGGCCGGTGGATCGGAAGCGGTTTCTCTAGTGGAAAGTTTATGCAAACTTTCACACCTCTCGAAAGAATCGGCACGCGGAGACGTTTTGCCGCAATCAACCGAGAGGAGGGTTACGACCGTGACCTACATGTCACCGCACGCATCAAGGATTCAGAGTTCAAGATGGCCCTTATCTACACAGGAGCGTCTTCGAATGTGATTACTTTCTAGACTCTCAGGACATACAAGGTTCTCCCAGGAAAGGTCGTACGGAATCCTACCGCAATGACGGACTTCGAGGGAAACCAAACCCGCATACGGGAGAAACTCCGCGGAAAGAATCGGACAAGTTCGTTGCATCCCACTCCCCACGTGGGCATCAATTCGGAAGAAGACCGGCTTGCATCATTGAGGGCTAGTACCCACGATGCATCTTTGCTTGACAAGCATTCTTCTCCATCTGTGAAGCCACGACCCAAGTTCACACGAAGAGGGAACGAACTTTTGTGGTGAGTCGTGACCGAAAAGGAAAACGGTATACCGACACTTGCCATTATGAATTAGCGAGAGACGTACCCGTCTCTCCACCCAATGGAATGCTACAACAAGAACAAACCACAAGAGCAAGTGCTAGATGCTCCATAACAGCTGCAAGAGGGCACCAAATCCACAACTGATGAGATTGAAATCGTTGAGGAATCTCCTAGGCCTATCTCCATCAGCTCAACCTTGTGTACGGATAAACGCACGAAGCTCGTGGAACTTTTCAAAGAGTATCAGGACATGTTCGCTTGGAGATATGAAGAAATGCCGGATTTAGATGAAAATTGGTCATCCACCATCTACATGTCATACCTGGATCCAGGTCGGTTAAACAGTTGCAGTTCGGACACGAGGAAAATGGATAGATCAGGTGCTGCATAGACTTCGAAACTTGAACGCAGTGCTTTGCTCAAAAAACAATCCTCCTATACCTCGACATCGACATGTTAGTAGATGCAAACAACGGACACGGCATGTTCTCCTCCATGGATGGATGCGCGCTACAACCGAGATAACAATGTACGAGCATGATGCAAGTAAGATATCTTTTCGAACTCCTCTCGGAAAATTTCATTATACCATACTTGCCATTTGGTTTAAGGAATACCGGTGCAACGTATCAACGCTCTATGACGGTAATCTTCCACTTTGGAGCCGATACCTCAAGGAGCAGCCTCAAGAAGATAACGAACCACACTTGGGACCGAGGCTCGGCATGAAGTTCCTTCACCGTCGATCAAGGAATTCTTCACATGAGAGATGTGGCGGTCAAGAAACATGGAATTCGCAAGGGTAAATTGAATCAAGAGGGAAACACTTCAACAATCCCTCTAGCGAAAGCTGCTGAATGGTCTATTCAAGAGCGCCTCAATGCCCTCTCCGGATCCACCTCAACGTTCGCACTGAAGCCACTTTAACATCCTCTCAAGTCGTTTCAACACTCAAGCTACATCAACAATCTGCGCTCTGGTCAAGTTATCTTTGATGTACTCATTACTCAACATACGTCTCATCCATCCTTCATGAGGACCCAGCGGAGCATGAAAAACCCTGAAGTCGATAGGAGGAGGGCTATTCTGTGGAACGGATATTTTCATATAGTTGGAAGGGCGCGGTGAACAACTCATCATCAATGTTCGGCATATCCTTGAAGCTGCCAACACTTCCTGACTTGGTACCAGCATTATCTCCAGAAGACATCTCAACGGGGATTCTTTTCTTCCACAATGAAATAAAAGGCAGGAGTTAGAACTTGTATGAAAGCACATGAGAGATGTAGTCACACACGGCAAGACACAACTCACATCGGAGCACACAATGGCCGGTCCAAACACCATTCAAGTCCGGTACAAATTTTAGTCCGGTACAAATTTCAAGTCTGGTGTTGATTTCAAGACCGGTACAAGTTTCAAGACCGGTACAAGTTTCAAGACCAGTACAAGTTTCAAGTCTGGTATTGATTTCACGTTCTCCTAAGATAAATTTCAAGTCTGGTATTGATTTAAAGTCCCAGACAAGCTTCAAGTTCAAGACAAATTTCAGTCGGGCGTATGTGGGTGAGACTCACGTTCAATCAAGCGACATAACAAGCCCACGTTCGATCAAGCGGCGCAGAGAGCCCCACAAACGAAAGCAGTGCAGCAGTCCGTCGATTAGGCACAACCCCACGATCGAGTGAAGCGGTAACGCAATAGCCCCTCGGCCGACCGGGCATATCAAGGTCGATCGAAGCGAGCAAGACCGACATCATACTAGGGAAACGCTCTCCTATATGCCTTTTGAACGTGACATACCGCAAGGACGGGATGACCCGTCCCTCCCAGTAACATCTAACTTTGCCTTACAAGTTTTATCTTTAATCATCACCATCTCATGCCTACCACACAATGGTGTAACCATTATGTGCTAGGCGAGACTTAATGTTGATGGTGGATTTTCGTTTAAGGTTAAATTTGTAAAAACCATAAAAGATCATGCGCTGACATCTTGTAAAAGATAAAGCCATCTATAAGTGTTGATACTCCTCACTTGATTCACCAAGAATGGAACTTGTAGCAACAAATCACATTCTCGTGAATTTCATATCGCCCTTGTATTTCCCGTACTCATTATCGGTGTGGCATGATGATCGAGTGTTACTCATATAGAGTAACACGAACCTCCAAGCACTATAATGAAACCATGTACGAAATACCCGTACGAGCCGATTCTCGGTGTGTTATACTAGCCCGAGCCCTCTCTGTGTGTTATACTAGCCCGATTGAGCCCCTCTCGGTGTGTTATACTAGCCCGATTGAGCATCCGGACTTGATCGTATCGGTCTCCCGGATATGATCTGATCGCGATCATCCAACTCCATAAGCATGATTGGATGACCCCGCATCAATCCATCACCCCCAAGCGGTATGGAATACCCACGGCCCGACCCCGCATGGTCGGCCATTGGCCTTTGCTTGCCAAAAAGACGTTCATACCAAGCATTTTGGACGGAAAACCCTAAATAAGGGTTTGCGGCATATTACATGTGTCGCAAAATAGTCTCAACCATCCATCTTCGCAGGTATAGATGGAGGGTGTAGATGTAGACTTAAAGGGCCCAGAGCATGTCAACACGATCACCGTGAGACCGCCTACACACTTGACCAGTGATAGGGTGTAGAATACATCCTATTTACTATCTATTGTTTATGCTTTCTTTGTTATTTTTCTTGTAAATTATGTATTTTACGCTTGTTTTGAGTTTTATAGCTACTTCGGAGTCGCACGGAGGAAAAGAAGAAGAAATCACCCAATTTAAGTCAAAAGGGCAAAAAGGTCATTTCTGGGCGAACACTATCCTGGAGCCCAGGTAGTGGTTAAGGGGCTCTCATTCGGGGTACCCCTTATCAATCGGCGATGGGTGTTATTAACACCGGGTAGCCCTTATCCAGGAGGATGGTCATGCTGGGTAGCATCCAATTGGGTCGGTCCTAACCGTGCGGATCCAAACCCGACCCGGATCCGTGTAATTAAAACCTAAAACTTGAAATCGAGAGAACCATCTCTCAATCATTCATTCACTCAAGAAGTGACCATGGTCCGTTAATTTGTCAAGAATGAGAAGAAATCAAGAACGAGTGAACAGAGAGGATGAATCAAAGATGGGCTTATAGCTAAAGGGTTTCTGAAGCTGCTGTAGATCGATCGAGAAGGAGTGTTGATGAGTTGCTGCTAGTGTCAAGATCCAGAAATTGAGAGAGATCGAACTCAGAGCAAGTCGAGAAGAGAAGGAAGAACAACGACGATTCTGCGATTGATTTCGCTGAGAAGATAAATATGATTCCGAGAGGTTGAGAAGCGAAGAAGCAATTGAGACCGAGGGGAAGAAGTTGATGTTCGATCGTGAGATGCTGCCATGAAAGAAAAGCTAGGGTTCGAATAGGGATGGCTCTGCGAGAGAATCGAGAGACTACGAGAGAGAGATTACAATTCGAAGATGGGTTTGTCTTAGGAAGTTGGCAGCAAGGTGAAGGGGTTTGAGATTGATGTGTGAACAGAAGAAGAAATTGTAATTTTGAATTAGGGTTTCTTTGTTGGGTCTCGGGGATTGAAGGTCATGGCGAGCTAGGGTTTGATATGAAGAACACAGAGAATACAGATGAAGAGGAGCTCAGAGAGGTTGAAGTTGTGAAAGAAGATAATGGTGAAGGGTTGAGCTAAGGAAGGATCTGGTGCAGAGTTGTATTGCAGGCTGGCAATGGTAATGGAATTGAGGAAGGCTGTTGGCATGAAGCTACGGTGATGTTGAAAGGATACAGGGCAAGCAGATGATGGAGTTGCAGTCTCAGGTGGTCTGGCAAATTGCAGGGATGCTAATGGCGCTAGAGTTGCGGTGTCGGGGGCACAAGCTGGGATGGTTGCAATGTAACCGAGAATCGGTGGAGTTGTGGGAGTCAGTCGAGTGGATATGTTGCAGGCAAAGGAACTGAAGTGTTCTTGTTGGTGGTTCTGGAATTGGCTGTGGCGAGAGAGCTTGGTAGCTGAGGTTATGCTCATGGAGGCAGCTGGAGTGGTACTGGTGGTTAATGTGGAGATTGAGGAAGTTGGCGGGTGACCCTGGGTTCGAATGAAGGAGTTGCAGGAAGTGCGGGCGGGTGATTGAAATGACATGAGTTGAAGGGGACTGAGACAGGTTGGCTGAGATCTTTTGCATTTGAGTTAAGGCGGTTGCTCAGGGCAAAATATGGAGGTTGCAGGATGAATGTAGTTGTGGCTATGAATTTTGGAGATGGCTTAAGGAATGGCAGGTGGAGCTGAAGGTTTGAGATGGCAGCTGAATGCTAGGCTTGTGTTGGACTGAGAAGGAGAATGAGTCTGTGTTGAATGATTTGAGCACATTTGCTGCTAGGGGTTTGGTTCATTATGAAGTATATTGCAGGGGAATTGATGGTTGAGCACAGGGAATGCAGGTCATTGCGATGGTGGATGTGTGACCGAAATGGTTGGTCAATGAAGTTTGGAATTACAGGCTCAGATTGAGACTGAGCTTGGCTATATTGCAGAGAGTTATGGAGTTTGTGCTACTCTTAAGCTCAAGATGGATCTGAAGCTGCACAAGTGAAGAAGATAATAGCCATGATGGCTGAGGCGTGAAGCACAATCACTGTGCAACAACACAGCTCTGGCCAGAGCAATGCTTATGCCATGGCAACTTAACCGAGTCAGCTGAGTATAAGCTGTCAAAATTTACACCATCACCAACACAAACAGCACAACCACCACCACACATTAAAAACTTTATTACATGAAAGAATTTGGGATAAGTCACTTGGACACGAAGAAGAAGGCGAACAAAAGTAAGTGAAGGTAGTTGCATCATCTTCTTCTGTACCTATGTATTTGTTGTATTCATTAATCTCAGTAACAATATTAAAAAAAAAAATCAACTTTAACTTATTCGCATGAATTTCCAGTGTTTTCTTAATAATTCATATTACTTACCCCAATGGCTTCTTCTAGGTCGCAGCTGAGTATGCGAAGTGTAACCGCTCTACTTGCAAGCAATGCACCAAAGATATTCCTTCAAAAACACTAAGATTAGGCTTAGTGCAAAGTGATTCAATGATTGTTGCAATGAAGGTAGTTTTTTAACTGATGAGTCTCTTATCTTATGTTCATCTGCTTTCACTGTAAGGAAAAAGGTGTATGCAACCAGTACAGCTTTACTAATATGTGATTTTAGTCTGCAACATAACATGTTCAAGCTGCTTTTGGTCATGGAGTAGCTATTGTGATAATCTCTCTGATTTGCAAATCCAGGGATGCAAAAGGTTGATGATCAAACAGAAGATGGTCATGGATTTTGACATCGCCCAAAAATAGAGGTGATTATAAACCCCATGTTTATGACACAAAATTTTGGTTAATAATATATCATAATGTTTGTAAGGATTTTCATTTCATTGTTTTTCTCTTCCCTGTAGGAGTAGGCAAATGTAAGATGGATGCTGCAGTTGGACATGGGCATTAGATCATGTTGTGTTGCGTTTACTAAATTGAATCAATAGGAGATGAATGGTGCATCTGTTTTGGCATGCCAGTGGGTAGAAAAGAGGAATAACATTCTCCAGGAAGGGGTACCAACTTTGGAATGCCATCAAAATTTTATCATCATTTATTAGTATGTCCTGGTTCCGAATGCTCGTTGGGTTATTCTCAAAATTTTCAGTACTTCATTTATCCTCGACGCTCGTGATCGTCTATGTTTTGTTACAATGTCACTGTTTAGCAGCCATGCTTGTTAAGGTTTCAAGGCATTTTCCAGGTTTGTTTATGCAACTACTGTTAGGTCTGTGATGCGATTGTTCATGTGTATGAACTAATATGAATTTTTACTTGCATCTCAGACAGTACTGTAAAATAGGTGAAATATAATTAACCAAAGTCATATGTTACCTAGCAAGTATTATACTGCATTTTGATGCATCATCAATTACATTTTTGACATCTAAATTGCAGTGCTGGAATGAATGAGTGTAACCTAAGAGAATATTGAGTTAGAATTGTAGTGAATTGTGATTGATTGGTTTTCATTAGGTGTGTAGTTTTGGATCTTCTATTGCGGCCATCTTTGAATTCGTATGTTCTTATTATGTCAATATTAGCTTGTTAACTAATGTCAGGCTTCTTTTTGTTGCCGGTTTAAATTACTTGTACTGGTGCAAATTTATGGTTTGATTTTTTTGGTGACTTTGAACCTAAGAGTCAACTGGATTCAGCTCCAAGTTAGATTCAGTTCAATATATACAATGACTTCCAAGTTTTAGTTGAATGGTGATGGTTTTAAATTTATGAAATAAGGTTCTCTTTGAATATGCTACTGTAAACCACGTAGCATGTGATGGTTGCACCCATTTTTCATTCATATTCTTATCTTCATTATAGGTTAGGTGGACATTAATCAAAGGGAATATTATTGTTTATGCTAAAATCTCTAGAATATAACTTTTTCCCCTCATTACATGTCATAGTATTGCTTCTTCAGTCCAATGTTGTAAAACCGTTTTTGTTTTGTTGACAAATTCTGAAAGACAAAAGTTAGAGAAGGGTCACTTGCATAAGATGGAAGCATGGATAGTATTCCTTGTTTCTGTAATTTACAGTTGTCTTTCTTCAGTTTTTTAAATTTAATTCAAAGAAGTAGTTTACCTCTTTTTCTGTGTGATTATAATACATTGCCTTGTTGCTTTCAGGTGCTCTTATGCTATAAGGACCTGAAGTCATGGTGATTGCTGATGCGGAGTGAGTCACCATGAATTATCTGCGTGTTTTTAGTTTCTTCAATTGCTTGAGTTGTTGTGACACTTTAAAGCGATAAATTTGGATATTCTGTTGACATGGTCGGCTCAAGTTTTCTACCATTTGCAATTGAGTGCCATGAGAAGAATATGAAAACGGAAAACCTCATGCAGTTCTGTCTGCTAAAATTTGTAACTTGTAAGACTAAAGTAAACTTCTTCCAACTTTAAATTCCATAGAGCTGTACACTGTGAAGTTAAACTATTAATATATCTGGAGAATAAGTTATGCATTTGGTTGTCTAAGCTCACTGTTTGCTATCTAAAAAAGAGATTAGTCAAATGTACGTCTAAAATTGAATATCTGATTTTTTTTTTTGGTTACCCACCTTATTGATTAACTCTGATGGTGTGGCACTAGTAGGACATGCTAGGCATTGAGTTATAGAAACCATATTATATAAGCATCCTTATGTTAACATATTTACTTGTCCCGACAGTTGTGTGCTTTAGTATAAGTTGTGTCGTCCTGTTAGATCTCACTGTTGCATAAATATGCAATATATTTTCTAAGCAGATTCACAACATTTAACATTATGATGTGCAAGTATCTGAGTGGAAGGTTCATGATCCGGGTCTCCGTTATGGCAAAACTCAAAAGGTGGAGTGTCCATGTTGAATAACATTTGAATTTGGATTGAATGACTTTTGAAGTTTGATTTCTTTATTTTTTACCAGTTTTCGGCCCTCATCTGTTCAATGATACCAATTCTAATCGATTTTGTTGTTCTCTGTTGGTAGATATATATTCAAGAATTTGAGATACCTAATGGAGATCAAGGTATTGCCCGGTACTATGAACTTCTGAAGGAGCTTTGCACGACTTGGTGCAAGATGTGGCTTGGGAAAGAATCCTTAGAAGCACAAAATGTAAGAGCTTATTGCGGCTGGAGGAATTCTAAATTGGGAGGTCTTGCAGTCCTTTTGGTATTGGCTTAAGTGATTTCTTTGAGCCAAAAATTAGTTACTTAGCCACTTGGAGAGCCTTGCAGTTGGCTTGGACTATCCAAACTTTACTCCAAACATTGTAGAACAAGAATGTAACACAATGGAAATTTGCAGTTTATCTAGTGTGTTAGTTTGTTCTAAAATTAATATGTATAATAAGAAGCTCAAGCCACCTACAGAGCAGTAGCACCCCAGTGCGAAAGAAAGGGCCAACTCACAATTACTGGTGATGGATACAGACGGCCATGTCTGGAACATTCATAATTATAGTTCAAAATCCTTTTTTTCCCCTACAGTTGGCAAGTCTTTATAGAAAAGAAGCGGTCAGGAAGAGATAAGTCCAGAAGCACTTTCAGCGGTCTTGTAAGGAGACTTGCCATGTGTTCTTTCTGCGGTCTAGCAAGGAGACTTGCCATGTGTTAGTAGTGTCTCTTTACGACCTAATGCACTACTTCTAACAAGGAGATTATGTATAACAAGGAGATTGAGCATGACTGTATGAACTGCTTCATGAATGTGAGTTCACAAATAAGGGATCGTTTGTAATTCTGTTACATTTCAGAAAATTTGTAATTCTGAAAGTTTGTAATTCTGATTTCAGTAAATTTTCAGTTCATACAAGCTGTTACATCCCAATGGAATCAACACTCCTTAAAAGTCCGGCTCACAGTGGAACTGTTGTCCAAGGCTGGTAGCCTGTTCCACTATACAAATCTAGAGCGCCAATGGATACAAGGAAGTGAGGAACCGAGAAAAACAAAACTACCATGATTATTTTGCAGAAAACATGTATCGAGTCAATGGGGCATAAATTACCATGATTATGGTGGAAAATTGCATTCATCGTAACAATCTCTGAGTTTCAGCATGTAAGGTAATTGTTCAAGATGAATCTTCCTTTCTTGTGAAACAAAACTAAAAGAGAACTTGTCAATATGAGTTCAAAGATTATGTAACCAAAATCTGACAACAAAACGGTAATACGAGCAATCAAAACGGTGTGTTCTGAGATATAAACCATGGGAATTGTATAGACAACCACCAGCATTCGAATATGAAGTTTTACATAACACGAAGCAACATGACCTTACCAGCACACTCACAGTTGTTACCTCTATTTCCTTTTCTGAGCTTCATACAGAAGTTAAATGTGTTGTGAGGGATGTTATGTGGACAGTAGCCTCGTACTATTATGAAGTGGTAGTATAACTTGATAGAGTAGGAGAATCATTAACCTCAACCTATCAATTGAGTATAGAGCACAAGGAATCACAACTGTAAGATGAGGGATAGCACCATCGAACTATGCATTAACAAAACAAAATGCATTAAAAATGGCAGATATGGACCATCAACATGAAGACCCATTAAAACCAACTGATCAAAACCTCTTTAAAATCCAAAACGAAAATCAAATTTAAGGCACATAAATCGCGAAGGAAGCAACAAATGGATGAAAATAAAGCAGATATCGCATTATACTTGTCATGGCAGGAGGCTGAACTGTTAGAAAAAAACGGTTTTTGTATTAAAACCAAAAGTGCATGGACCATGATTTGATCCCTAGACCAATTGCCCACTAGTTGTTTTTTCATTTGAATGGATAAAACATTAGTCCCACATAGACTAAAATCTTTAGAGTTTTAGACTTAAATACCATGGGTTTTGCCTAAAGGGCACGGCCCTTTGGGTCTACACACTTTTGTGTGAGGGGGAAGACCTAGACTATGGCAAGGTTGCCTTTCCCGTACGCGCAGTGCTTCGCACCCACGCCGCCGTCCGGGGTCCGGGAGTGGGAGTGGGTTCACTAGATCCTATCTTTTTGCTGAAATTTCGTACGCGATTTCCACACATGTGAAAGAATCTTATTCTTTTGTCTGTACGTGTTCGTCTCATGTGTCTGACACGCGTGCTACACACACACTCTGTTTTATGACTGCAAAAGGGAAAAACAACACACTGTTTTATGACTGTAAAAGGGAAAAACAACACTCTGTTCTAAGACTGCCAAAAGCAAAAGCATCTACACCTTGTTCAATGTCTGACTTTGTCTTACACTGTCTTAAACAAGAAAACATTACCAGTACGCATGGTTTCTTTGCATGTTTTTCCTCTCGTTTTAACGTCCTAAACACTATATAAGAGAGGAGTCTTCAGCTCATTGAACACACAACAGAGAAACATCTCTTCTTTTGCTCTTCCTCTGTTTTCTGAAAACAGTTTTACTATCAACTTTGTTTTAAGTTTTTCGTTCTGCTGCCAAGTTCTAAGAGTGCTTTCTTTGTATGCTACAAAGAGGAGTACTATCGATAGTTGTATCCCTGGAGGTGACTTGCCAACCGCTATAGCATCTCGAGAGGAGTAGCGGGCAATATTACCTTTAGGTCGGGCGTATCTCATACGTGCCTCTACTAGTTCTTGCTACCATTATCGATTGCATCTCCCGAAACATCAATCACGCATCGATTCGAGCTAAGTATTTTTTCTAAGTTACTACGAATGTTGTCAATATCTCCTACAATCTAAAGGTAATATCTTTCATTACTATATTTTCTACGTAACAACATGGGAAAAGTAATTGTAGACAAACCTCCAAAGTTTAGTGGAAAAGACTTTAAAATATGGCAGTCCAAAATGTTGTTTTTCTTAAAAGACCAAAGGTTAGATGAAGTAGCTTTGGAAAAACCTTCAAGAAGACTTCATGACCGTGGTTATGAAGATAGACTGGATAGGCGGACTAGGAAGCATTACATGTGCAAAAACCATATTCTTAATCATGTCTGGATGACTCCTTGTACGACTTTTATAATGCAAAAGAAAATTTTACTTGCTTTTTGATTTATGGGAAGCCCTTGAAGAAAAATATCTTGCTGAGGCTGCTGGAAGCAAGAAGTTCTTGGTGGCTAGGTTCCTGGAATATAAGATGACTGATGAAAAGCCCGTAGTAGAACAATTCGTCGAACTCCGACTACTCATCAACGAAATTCTTCTTTGAAGGCATGCATATTGATGAAGCTCTACAAGTGTCTGCAAAGGATTGAAAAGCTTCCACACTCATGGAACGAGTACAAAAGGAGGCTGCGACACAAGAATAGGGAAATCACCATGGTGGAGTCGGGGAAAAAGATCCCGAGGTTGAGGAGCTTCTGTGCGCAAGGACAAGAGCCTCGATCTTTGAGCAAAGACATGTCCAAAAAAGCTCATGTCCTCTGGACGATAATGCTGCTTCAAAGAAAAAGCATGGAGAATCCAAAAAAATGGTAACAAGACGTAACAAACGTCGAAACTCCAAAGGTAACAATCTTAAGCCTAGGGTGGTGTCTCCAAAACACCATCAAAGGCGATCGCTATAATTGTGGAAAACCGGTCATATGGCCAAAGACCGTAGGGCGCCTAAAAAGACCAAAAATGATCCAAAACAGAAAAATAACGCAAACATAGTAGATGATTCGGATATTTTACTGGCATGGTGTCCGAAGTCAACCTTGTCTCTAATATGACCAATGTGAGAGACCGGTGGCTAGATTCTGGAGCCACCAAGCATGTCTCAGTTCGAAATGCTTTCTCCTCCTACGCCACAAGAGGAGACGATGAGAAACTTGTTTATGGGAAACTCTTCCACCGCTAAAGTGGTAGGGAAAGGCAAGGTTGAATTGAAGCTCACTTCAGGAAAAACTCTCGCATTGAATGACGTGTATCACGTCCCGGACATATGCAAGAATCTTATCTCAGAGACCATCTTACTAGGGAAAGGTTTTAAATTTGTTCTTTGAGTCTAACACCGTTGTAATCTCTAAGAGTGGTGACTTCGTAGGAAAAGGTTATGTCATTTGAAAACATGATTAAGCTTAGTGTATCTGCTCTGAACATGAATGTTAATGCATCTTCTTCTGCTTATGTTTGTGACTCCTCACATGTTTGGCATGATAGACTTGGACATGTTAATTTCAAATCTTTGGAAAGACTTGCTAATTTAGGTTGCATTCCAAAAATAAACATTGACAAAAATCATAAATGTGAAATTTGTGTTGAATCTAAATATGAAATCTAGAGATGCTGTGTTTTTTGAACACATATTTCCTTTAGGGACTGGACCTCGAAAAAGGGTCCATGATGACCTCACAGATGTTCCTTCGACTAGTCAACCCCCGACTCTAGATGTTGAGACTGAACCTAGAAGAAGTAAGAGGGTTAGAACCGAGAAAAGTTTAGGACCAGATTTTTTGACTCTTACGGTAGAGTCTGAACCACAAACCTACAAGGAAGCTATGACTTCTCCAAGCTCCCTTACGGGAAGAAGCTTCATAAATGAGTGGGAGTCCATTCAAGAAAATGAAACTTGGGAGCTTGTAGACTTACCTCCCGGTAGTAAAGCCATAGGTTGCAAATGGGTTTTCAAAAGGAAGCTTAGAACAGAGATGGAACTATAGAGAAACATAAAGCTAGGTTGGTAGCTAAAGGCTATAGACAAAAGGAAGGATTAGATTTCTTTGATACCTATTCACCGGTCACTAGAATCACTTCTATTAGGATGTTGATTGCTATTGCTTCTATTTATGATTTGCATATACATCGATGGATGTTAAAACGCATTTTTATATGGTGAATTGAATGAAGAAATTTATATGGACCAACTTTGAAGGTTTCGTTGTGAAAGGATGTGAAAACAAAGTATGCAAATTGAAAAAATCTCTCAGACGGTTTAAAACAAGCACCTAAACAAAGGCATGAAAAATTTGATCATGTAATGATATCTAATGGCTTCAAGGTTAATGAATCCGATAAATGTGTTTACATTAAATCATGGATGATTCTCATGTTATTGTGTGCCCGTATGTTGATGATATGCTCATATTAGGCAAGAACCTTGATATTATTAATACCATTAAAAGCATGCTTAACGAAAACTTTGACATGAAAGACTTAGGCCCTCTGCTGATATAATCTTAGGGATGAAAATCGAAAAGACGTCGACGGATATAGTCTTAGTCAATCTCATTATCTTTGAAAACCGTACTTAAGAAATTTAATCACGAAAATGCTAAACCCGTATCTACTCCTTATGATCCCGATTGTAACTTGAAAAAGAACAAGGGAGAAGGAATTTCTCAACTTGAGTATTCTCGCATTATTGGGAGTCTTATGTATTTGATGAACTGTGAAGACCCCGATATTGCTTACACCGTGAGTAAATTAAGCGGTACACTTGCAACCCCAGGCGGGATCACCGAATGCTCTCACAGAGTTCTACGCTACCCGAGAGGCACTTCAAACTATTGCTTAAGATTTGGGAAGTATCTGCATTGTCTTTGGAAGGGTATTGTGATGCCAACTGGATATCGACTCGGATGAGTGCAAATCCACTAGTGGGTACATCTTCACACTTGGAGTGCGTGCGTGTCATGGAAGTCTTCCAAACAGACATGTATAGCTCGATCCACTATGGAGTCCGAGTTTATAGCCTTGGAGAAAGCCGGAGAGGAAGCCGAATGGATACGAGGTTTCTGGGAGGAATTCCCACTGCGCCCAAGCCCGTGTCTTCGATCGCAATCCACTGTGACAGTCAAGCTGCTATTGGTTGCGCAAGGAATAGTGTATACAACGGAAAGTCTATACATCTAAAAAGAAGACACGAGACGGTGAAACAACTACTCTCTACTGGTATTATCTCTATAGACTTCGTAAAGTCCAAAGATAATATTGCAGATCCTTTGACGAAAGGTTTATCTAGAGAGGTAGTTAGATCCACATCGAGGGGGATGTGACTTAAGCTCATAGAATAAATCACCATGAAGGATACTCAACCTTGTGAATGGAGCTCCAAGATCAAGGTTCAATGAGATAACTAATTTATGGTGACATCGAGAAAGCACTATCTATGTCCCTCCCTATGGTGTAACCGTGTGATAGTCTTTGCTGCATGATTTAGGATGATCTGTTGAGATCTTAATGGGTTCCATGGCTTTGTTTAAAGTGGGGTGTGGCAGGACACTCTTAATGGACTCACCTATGTGGATGTTGGAAGTGTGGGCCGCTTCCTATGAGAATTTGAGCTGATTCTCTAGAGACATTCATTAAGTCCGGGATTTAGCCCACGGCCAAAACGGGCACAACGGCAAGAGCTTGGCGGCTTTTCTTTGAGACATCAAAGTGTGGTTGTTATTTCTGAATTACATTCACTGTTGGCGGTTCAAGACATTGCGTTCACCGTTACAACAAGCAGTTCTGGTAACCTCTCACTAAGTTAAGGTTCAATCTCTGGGCCACCTTAGCCTAATTTTGTTGTCTTCTGTTTTCTCGTGTTTTATCGATATGTTTTATCATTCATGTGGGGGATTGTTAGAAAAAAACGGTTTTTGTATTAAAACCAAAAGTGCATGGACCATGATTTGATCCCTAGACCAATTGCCCACTAGTTGTTTTTTCATTTGAATGGATAAAACATTAGTCCCACATAGACTAAAATCTTTAGAGTTTTAGACTTAAATACCATGGGTTTTGCCTAAAGGGCACGACCCTTTGGGTCTACACACTTTTGTGTGAGGGGGAAGACCTAGACTATGGCAAGGTTGCCTTTCCCGTACGCGCAGTGCTTCGCACCGAAGCACGCACGCCGCCGTACGTCCGGTCGGGCGGGCGGGCCGGGCTCGGGCTCGGGTGTGGGTGTGGGTTCACTAGATCCTATCTTTTTGCTGAAATTTCGTACGCGATTTCCACACATGTGAAAGAATCTTATTCTTTTGTCTCAGACGTGTTCGTCTCATGTGTCCGACACGCGTGCTACACACACACACACACTGTTTTTATGACTGCAAAAGGGAAAAACAACACACTGTTTTATGACTGTAAAAGGGAAAAACAACACTTTGTTCTAAGACTGCCAAAAGCAAAAGCATCTACACCTTGTTCAATGTCTGACTTTGTCTTACACTGTCTTAAACAAGAAAACATTACCAGTACGCATGGTTTCTTTGCATGTTTTTCCTCTCATTTTTAACGTCCTAAACACTATATAAGAGAGGAGTCTTCAGCTCATTGAACACACAACAGAGAAACATCTCTTCTTCCGCTCTTCCTCTGTTTTCCGAAAACGGTTTTACTATCAACTTTGTTTTAAGTTTTTAGTTCTGCGCCAAGTTCTAATAGTGCTTTCTTTGTATGCTACAAAAGAGGAGTACTATCGATAGTTGTATCCTGGAGGTGACTTGCCAACTGCTTATAGCATCTCGGAGGAGTAGCGAGGCAATATTACCTTTAGGTCAGCGTATCTCATACGTGCCTCTACTAGTTCTTGCTACCATTATCGGTGCATCTCCCGGGAACATCAATCACGCATCGATTCGAGCTAAGTATTTTTTCTAAGTTACTACAAATGTTGTCAATATCTCCAACATGAACAACAAAGGCATGTTGCAGAACTGTTTCGGAACCTTATGAAAGGGTGTAGAAATAATTGTTCACATTAACATAAATAGTGAAAATAGAATTCTGAGTACCTAAAATATGCACCTCCAATGAAGTGCAAACACAGAATTTCACATAAAAAATGGTGAAAACAGCATTATGCACCTTCATAAACTAAAGGGTGCAAAAAGTAACTATCCACGTGAAACAGGGAGAAAAATCAATTTTGCAGAAATGCTTTCATATAGCAGACAAACATGAACCTTATTCACCTTATGAAACAAAATATTCACCATCAAAAACCTTCTTAGTATCCACTGACAGGGAATAAAGATCTTTTTAGCTGAATAACTTGATTTTGCAGTTCTGACAAGCAAGCCATTTGTTGAAGGCGATCCTGACAAGCGTTTGTTGAAGAAGCATGCAAACTTTTCCAGATTCCTTCCAATCATAGCAATTATTCATGCATCTTGACATGTTTTCTGGGCATCCAACCTACATTCACGATATTGTTCGAAAATTAGCTTAGGTGATGAAACCACCGATTCAATCTATTGCCACAGGATTTAAGCATGCCACAAGAAAAGAGAATATTAAAAGTGTGAATTTATGTTAATCAATCCAGTTGAGCTCCACCGATTGTGCTATCCGATCTGAGAAAGCAAGTTTGGATAGATTGCTAATTAGTATTCAAGAAACTTACCAAAGAATCCAGTTAAGGAAGTAGCGCCAGACATCGATAAGAAAATTCAGCAGGCATGGGTTTAGGATTTGCCAATAAAAAGGAAATACAAGTTACAAGTTACAAAATTCAGCAGTGTTAACTACTTAGTATAATAGAAGGATAAACAACCAAATGTAGTACAGAGAACATAAACAACCATCACAAGAGCCAACGATGTTTTAAATTTTAAAGTCCTAAATTCACAACTTATCAGGATATTATATGTAAACCACAACATGAAAGGCTAGCTAAAGGAATACTGCTAGCTAGTAAAGATCAAACCCCAAAAATCCACACATGTAAGCTTGATACATCCTTTATTATCAACAAGAATATTTGCACCTGAACAAAGGACTGACTAAATCCAGTGAGTGAGGGGAGTGAAACACTACTTGTCATAGAGAAATGCAAACTAAGTAAGATACCTTAATGTCTTTATGCATGATTCCATTCCTTTTTTTTTTTTTTCGCTAAACAATCAAATTTTATTAAAACCAAAGGAGTTCAAAAAGAACCATTTTTTTTTTGGGACCATGGTTTTTTGAGGGACCATGGTTTCAATTTTAGGAGGATATGTGGAAGTAAAGTGAAGCCACCCTTATCCACATATTTAGTTAATGACCAAAATGTCCTTATATTATTTTAATTTTTTTTTTTAAAAACAATTTTTTAAATACAAATTTATATTTTTTAAAAACAATTTTTGAAATAAAAATTTATATTTTTTAAAAATAAATTTTTTTCAATTTTTTTTTTTTAGTTAGTTTTGGTTCAACAACTACAAATTCACAAGTATTTTTCTCGCAAACCCTTTAGCGATATGCAAATTCGTAGGTATTTTCCCACAAACCCATTGCTTTTAATTTGATTTTGAATGAAAAAATCGATTAGAAATCATCAAATTAGGTTTGAAATGTTAGTTACAGAGTATTGTTCGGTTAGGAGTAGTTTTAAAAACTCTAGTTTTCTAACCGAACTTCTTGAAACATATAACACCAAGAACACGTCGGTTAGAACGAAAAATTTCCTTGCAAACCGAACCCATAGTTCGGTGCGTTCACAAAAGTTTTAGAAATTTTGTACCTAACCGAACTTTGAGTTCGGTCCGGGTTCGCAATTTTTTACTTAACCGAACTCCTATCTGCAAATAGACTGAACAGGGTTTGGTTATATTCAAAAAAATCATTGAAAACCGTGCATTCGCAAAATTTTAGAAATTTTTTTACTTAACCGAACTCCTATCTAAAAAACTTTTATATATTTTCTCTTAGCTGAACTTTAAGTTCGACTAGATTCATTATTTTCCCATAACCTAACCACATACGAAAAAAAAAAAAAAAAAAGATAGTTAAAATTTTGAAAAAAATTAAATTTTAAAATTTTAAAAATTAATTATATTTATTTAATTAATAAAAGGGTAGCTTAGTCATCTCCACCTTTTAGGTCACCCCTTATAATCATAGGGAAGGTGGCCTAATCAAATCATGGTCCCCTCAAAAGAGTGATGGTCCTAAAAAATGGTTCTTCAAAAATTACAACCCAAGAAAGGTAAAACTAAAGATAGGGGTGAGCATGGACCGGTATGAAATGTGTATTTCCTTCTTTCCATCGATTATAACTTATTCCGAGAAGAATTTGTCATAAACCCTTTTAAAAGTCCATCGAAGGATTTTTCTGAGGACTAAGTCTATGACCTCTAGAAATTGGTTCCATAAGAGAGGAGTTGGAGGATTTCCATCTTCTTGATCTAGACTTACCAGGACTTGTTCTTATAAGCATAGGGAAAGTGTTCATTAGTGGTACACGAGTTTATACCATAATGGGGAAAATGCAACCTGTGATGATTTCTTGAAGAGAGATCATGTTTATAAGAGTTCTGGTTTTCTGGAGGCAAGAAATTCCTTTGTAGATGTCGTCGACAATTTACTCCATTAACGAAGAAAAAGCAAATAACGAAGGTCCGAGATTTGTTTCTTTCTAGCAAAACAATGAAGAGCATAGTGATTCTTTTTCCCACGAAGGAACATCATCGTGGATTAGAAGCATGATCACCTTGACTCACAACCTTTTCCATACATGCGAATTTTGCAAGTGATTCACAAATAGGTAATTCCTGAGAGGGAACTTTGTTTACTCTAGGCAAAGCCTTGTGAGTACCCGACGAAGGTGCAGAGGATAACTTACTCATTAAAACTGAGTTTTCTCTTTTCAAGGTGGTACACTGTTCTTGTGCACATCTAAGAGATGTAACAAGCTTATCTTTATCAACATGATGACTGCTTATTTCTGATGAATGAGCCTTGATTAAACTTTTTTCCCTAAATGAGTTCTCTCTTACAATATCTTCAAGTATACTAATCTTTTCACGCTGTAGAGTAGTTTCTTGAACCAATTTTTCGATATTGTTAGAGAGAGATTCAATAAAGCAATAGAGTTCACGTTCTCTTTCAAGAGATCTCTCGAATTCATCAATGAGCTGATCATTCTTTTTTTCAAGAGTCTTGATTTTAGAGTCTTGATAATCAATGATATCAACAGATTTTTTTAACGATCTGGTGAGTTCCAATTCAGATTCTGACATGTTGTCACTTTTCTTGTTTTTCCCTCGGGATTCGGAAGAATATGCTAAGGAGTTATCCTTTGAGGGAAATCCAATACTTTTGGTATAATCAGAACTTTTGGAAGACATCTCTCTGTGCGTAATTTGTGAGATACTTCTTAGGTCCACAGAAATCAGATTGCTACAAACATAGACTTATGAAGTCTTTTACGTGTTTGCATGCTCTGATACCAATTGAAAATGCGGAGGTACAACAACCACACCCAACAATTCGTTGGCAATGAGAGGACTTACTCCAATATACTTTAAAGAGAATCAACAAGACAAATGGACTCAATATTTAGAAAAGTATATCAAAGAGTTTATATCTCTATCTCTCAATTCAATCTGCAATCAACAAATAGAAATTTGCGAGCCCGATTGAATATAAGAGTAGTAACTTGAATGGTACCAAAGACCAATGTTCAATGTTCAAGGATCAATCAATTTCAATCAACAACCAAAGGTTGGATTTCCTAATTAATCGATACAACACACAACCTGTGATATTTCAATTATATAACAAAATATAATGCGGAAAAGAAATAACACAAAGACCAGGAATTTTGTTAACGAGGAAAACCGCAAATTCGAGAAAAACCCCGGACCTAGTCCATTTCTGAACACCACACCGTATTAAGCCGCTACTGAGACACTAGCCTACTACCAATAAACTTCGGACTGGAATGTAGTTGAACCCTAATCAATCTCACACCGATTCAAGGTACGCCATGCGTTCCTTACGTCTCGATCCCAAACAGATACACCCACAACCAAGAGTTGCTACGACCCAAAGTCAAAGACTTGATAAACAAATCATCTCGCACGTAAAAGTCTATTGGTATAGATAAATCTGTCTCCCACAGAAATACCTATGAGTTTTGTTCCGTCTTTTGATAAATCAAGGTGAATAGAACCAATTGATAAACCGGTCTTATATTCCCCGAAGAACAACCTAGTATTATCAATCACCTCACAATAATCTAAATCGTATGGAAGCGAAACTAGATATTATGGAATCACAAACGATGATACGAAGGTGTTTGTGATTACTTTTTATCTTGCCTATCGGAGATTAAATCTCGAGCAAATCTTAGAGAAGATAGTACTCAAACGATAGAATCGGGCAAGATCAGAACACGCAACTACAAAGAAGGTAGTTGGGTCTGGCTTCATAATCCTAATGAAGACTTTCAAGTCGTTAACCTACAGGGTCTCGAGAGAAACCTAAGGTTAAAGGATAATCGACTCTAGCTATACAACTAGTAACACACATAAGTGTGGGGATTAGGTTTCCCAGTTGCTAGAGTTCTCCTTTATATAGTTTTCAAATCAGGGTTTGCAATCTTAGTTACCTTGGTAACAAAGCATTCAATGTTCATCGTTATATGAAAAACCTGATTCAACCAAGCTAATATCTTTCAACCGTTAGATCGAACTTAGCTTGTTTCACACCTGCTTTGGGGTAAAAAACAGATTCTCATAGAAATGGTAAATTTGGGTGTGCAGCCGAGAAACGAATATAAACCCTAAACAAATGCACTACACATGAGTACTTTAGATTCGAGAGATCAATCTGTACAATTCTGGCCTAAACCAAGAAATGGCCATTCCAGTCTTGCTTCGATCACAAAATGAAGGAGAAGGGTTGATCTTAGGGAGGGAAGCGAAGAAGGTGTTGAGATCAGAATGGTTAACTCTGAAGGTGTGGCTATTTTATGACTTGTATCAGAATATGGAACTGGCTTGCGGAATATAAGCTATCAGTTCTTTGGTGTTTTCTTCTGGATACTGTGTTGATAACCAAAATTCTCCGTTGTTGGTCAAAATAGGTCGAAACCTATTTATATCAGTCATAGTTGCACGCACCCTGATCTCATAGGGAGTGGGGGTAGTTGAGTGATGGAGAAGTGGGGTCGTGTGAAAATTTAGAAAACCACGTCTTTACTATGAGGGAAGACGAGTCAGTTTACACCCACTACTTCTGCTGCCACTAACTGTCCGCCTTTCCTGACACTTTCTCATAATGGGCGTGTTGCATGCCGCACGCTATAAACCGCCATATCAATACCCTGATGAACATCCCCCAGTTTGTGACACGTTTGATGTCTCGAGTATTTTATAGAAAATATGTAGCAAGTTGTTGGGTCTTGTCTAATTATTCTAACCAACCACGCGCAAGATAGGTGGCGGGTAGTCATGTGTGACGAGCCAAGTCATGAGACTTGCCGCAAAGAATAGCATGTGACGCTATTAGGTTAAATAACTAAGTTATTTGTGAAGCCGATACTCGTAAAATATCGTATGTATTCGATGCATGGAAAACATCGCTTTTAAGCAACCAGCTTAAAATAATCGATGCATGTAAAGCATCGTTGTATAAAGCTTGCTTAAATTAGTCGCAGAGCTTAATGTCTTAAATGGAGCATGACCTGCCATTTTTAGGAAGCTTCCAGGAGCCATTCACGCGCGCCAAAGGCAGGCCGGTCGGTCTCTATAAAAGAGTGATGGCTGGCGACTATGATGATATCTTATTGGTCGCTTAAGATTTAATATGGGCCGGTCAATTAATTTGGCGAAGTTGACGGCCGAGATGATTTGCGGCGCTTAATGGCTGCCTTAAAATTTATGTAAATGGCACGACCACCCCCTTTTGGACGATCGTTTGGGAGCCATATGGGGAGACTGCGGCTTGGCCGATTGCGGCTTATGAAAGTGGAGTGGCCGTTGGTCACGGCCAGATCTTGTTGGCTACCTAAAGTAGGAGTTAGGCCAGCCAATTCATCTGGCGAAGTTGGGCGGCCGAGATGATTTGCGGCAGTTAATGGCAGCCGTTGATTTAATTTAGGTTTTAAAAAAAACTGTGTGGCCAACCTATTTTAGGGCCAACGTTTTTAGTGTTGGCGCCGTGTTGGGAGTTGTTCATCGGCCATCACAATAGCTGGGCCGCTGGGGAACGTGTTCGCTCCTTGCATGTTGATTTAGGTCGAATCCAAGCCTGCCAATTCGGCTAGCATAGTTGGGCGGCCAAGATCGTTTTGCGGCAGTAATGTAATACCGCTTAATATAAATTATGGTTTTGTAACTCGTGTGGCCAACTGTTTTGGTAAACGTTTAGTGTCTCCACTTATGAGTTGGAGAGATGCCGATTAGCCTAGGCATTAGTAGGCCCGCCAGTGTACACGATGGTGCTTGTCTGACCATGTTAGGAGGCGACTAGGTTTGATAAATCAAGTGGCCAAAACGTACGGCCGTGATCGTTTTTTGAGACTGAAAAAGCGGGGGTATAACAACCTCGCCCAATATTTCGATTAGCTATCTATATGGACTAACTCTAATATACTTTTAAGAGAATCAACTAGACAGTCAGACTCAATTTTAATAAAAAGTATATCCAGGAGTTAATATCTCTATCTCTCGATTTAATTATTACTCAAGCAAATAGAAATCTGCGAGTCTAATTAAATATAAGAGAGATTAACTTGAACGATACCAATGACCAATGTTCAAGTGTCAATCAATATAAATCAACAACCAAAGGTTGGATATTCTAATTGATTGATCTTAACGCACAACCTGTGATATTTCAATTATATAACAAAATATAATGCGGAATAGAAATAACACAGACACTAGAAGTTTTGTTACCGAGGAAACCGCAAATGCAGAAAAACCCCGGGACTTAGTCCAGATTGAACACACACTGTATTAAGCCGCTACAGACACTAGCCTACTACAAACTAACTTCGATCTGGACTGTAGTTGAACCCTAATCAATCTCACACTGATTCAAGGTACAGTTGCGCTCCTTACGTCTCTGATCCTAGCAGGATACTACGCACTTGATTCCCTTAGCTGATCTCACCCACAACTAAGAGTTTCTACGACCCAAAGTCGAAGTCTACAATAAACAAATCAGATCACACGTAAAAGTCTATGATAATAGATAAATCTGTCTCCCATATGTCTTTTGATAAATCAAGGTGAACAGGAACTAATTGATAACCCGGACTTATATTCTCGAAGAAACAACCTAGTATTATCAATCACCTCACAATAATCTAAATCGTATGGTAGCGAAACTTGATATTGTAGAATCACAAACGATGAGACGAAGATGTTTGTGATTTCTTTTTATCTTGCCCTATCGGAGATATAAACTCAAGTCAATTATTCAATTGAACTCGTACGATAGAAAATGGCAAGATCAGATCGCTCAACTACAAGAGAAGTAGTTTCGTCTGGCTTCACAATCCCAATGAAGTCTTTCAGTCGTTAACCTACAGGGTCTCGAGAAGAAACCTAAGGTTAAAGGAGAATCGACTTTAGCAAAACCAACTAGTATCACACAGGAGGTGTGGGGATTAGTTTTTCCAGTTGCTAGAGTTTCCCTTATATAGTTTTCAAATCAGGTTTTGCAATCTAAGTTACCTTGGTAACAAAGCATTCAATATTCACCGTTAGATGAAAACCTGATTCAACCAAGCTAATATCTTTCAAACCGTTAGATCGAAACTTAGCTTGTCACACACAAATGAAATGTATTCATTTAGGTTTGAGTAACCGTACCTAAACGTGTACACTTAGTTGGTTCACAAATAGTTAACCAATGGTTAGCCATATGAGCACTTTCATATTAACCGTATTCATCTTTCTCATAACTAGTTCAAATGACTCATAAGAACTAGTTAAAGAGTTGTTCAATTGCTTAGGTCTTTATTCATAGACACAATTGAAGCAAAATCGGTTTGATCCACTTGAATCAATTCATGAACAATATAGCCACGGTTTGCAAAGATTGCATTCCTTATAATTTATTGTTTTAAGTTCATGAACTACCGATTTGAGAAATAAGCAGCTTGGGTATGCGTACAGGTATGCGTACCTTAGCTACCGGATTTGAGTTTACAAACTCAGCAGAAATTTTCGGTTCGAAAACTTCAGTGGGTACGCGTACCTAAGGTGACTGGTTTACTAGTTTGCAAACTTACAAACTCAGCAAAATTTTTCGGTATGACCACTTCCGCAGGTACGCGTACTCAACCTGTCTCCTTTACCAATACTGCATGCACACATATGCACGCACTTAGTTTCCGGCATATGGATTTATACACTTGTTTATGGGAGAAAACTGTTTCATGCGGTTTTGGTAAATTTGGGTGTGTGTGGATGAGAAACGAATCTAAACCCTAAACAAATGCACCGCACGGAGTGCTTTTGATTCGAGAGATCAATTTGTGCAATTACGGCCTAAACCAAGAAATAGCCGTTCCATACTTGCTTCGGTCACAAAGTGAAGGAGATGGGGTTGATCTTAGGGAGGGAAGCGAAGAAGGTGTTGAGATTGTGAAGGTGTTGGCTGTTTATGACTTGTATCAGAATATCGAACTGGCTTGCAATAATGTAAGCAGCTCTGGGTGTTTGAATACGTTGTATCAACACTTGATTTCTGTCTCCTCTGGAAATAGGGAGGAGAACCTATTTATACAATCCATTGAGCCCAACCCTCGTCTCTCGTGGGAAGTGGAGGAAGTTGAGTGATGGAGTATTGGGAATCGTGCTAATGTCTCACGATCAGCCTTTGACACTCTTCCCATTATCACTAATCGTCCATGTCTTCCTGACACGTTCTTGTGATGGCGCGTTGCACGCTGCGCGCTGTAAACCGCCAGACCAATACTCCAGTAAGTATCCCCCAGTTTGTGACATGCTTGATGTCTCGATTGTGTGGATGTGGGACCCATGCAAAGTAGCACACGGTGCTAGGTTAAATAACTAAGTTATTTGGGAAATCAATATTCATGAAATATTGTGTGTATTCTATGCATGTAATGCATCGAATACATTTAGCATGTATGAAGCATCGCTGTTTTTAAAGCTTAACGGAGTAAGCCGCGGATTAGGCGTCTTAAAATAGCACCACGTCCAACCATCTTCGAGTGATCGTTTGGAGGCTGCATGGGCGAGCCATGCTTTGGCCGATCACTCTATGTGGAAGAGCGGCGGACGGTGATCATGAGGATGCTTTATTGGTCGTTTAACTCCTAGCCTGGGCTGCCTAACCAAGTTGGTAGAGTTGGACGTACGAGATGATATATGACGCTCATCTGCGACCGTTGATGGAGTTTTAGGGTTTTGGAGAGGTACGCAAGCATCACTCTTCAGCTTGGTCGAAACCAAGCATGGGAGGCGTTTTTGGCAGGACCGACCGGGCATGCATGTAGACGGCTTGCCGGTGTACACGTCCGTACCTCACTGTCTCATGAAGGTGTGATCTAAGCCACTCAATTTGATCGGTAAAGTTGAGTGGTTGAGATCGGTTTGCGGCAATCCATTGCCGCAAAGGAATTGGAAACCGCGCGACATGACTAGTTTGGGCGCGCGTTTCGAGACGTTCGGACATGGTTGGCCTAGGCCGATCGGTCAGGGCATTCAAGAAGAACATGTTGTTCCAGCTCGATACCGTCAAATGCGTGTAGATGGGCCCACAAAGTGATCATGTTGACATGCTTGGGACCTTTTAAGTCTACATCTACACCCTCCATCCAAGCTTGCGAATATGGACGCTCGTGATCGATTAGCGACACATGTAATATGCCGCAAACCCTAATTAGGGTTTTGGATCGGTCGTGTGCATGTAACTTTAACCAAACGGTTTTGCATGCTATGCTCCTCCCTTGGGGAGGCCGATCGTGTGGGGCCCACGTTGGGCTGATGGTGAACATGTGTGTACCTGTCCGATGGTCCTAGGCACGATCTAAGCCATCCAATTATGCCGGCTAAGTTGGATGGTTGTGATCGATTTAAGACACTAGTGGAGCTCCCACGACCCTTTAAAGCATCATGCCAGCCATGTTTCGAGCAAACGTTCATTGCTCTAGGGCATTGATATGAGAAGGCCGATCGGGTAGGTGAGGAGTGGGCCCGTCAACGTGTGCGTTAGCGCTTCCCTGATCATTCATGTAATGATCTAATCCGTCCAACCATGCCGGTGAAGTTGGACGGTCATGATGATTTTAAGACTTCTTTAAGCAGTCTTGCTCGTTCGATCTCCAAGCAGCGCGGCCACCTTACTCTGGGATGGCGTTTTACGGCACTAGAGGGTGCGGGTGATGTTCGACCGGCTAGGGCATAAGTGGGCCCGCCGGTGGTCATCACGATGATAGCCTACTCTTGCCAGGGTTTGGCTAGGCTTGTTAAATTGCGCGGCCAACTTGTGTAGCCGTGATCGTTTCTGAGACTGATTTGGACAGTCTAGATTTTTCTTAAGGAAATTAAGCATGCTCGATCGGCTAACCAAAGCGCGTCGATGTGAGACTCTCTGTCAGAGAGTGATGTAGCCTGTGTGGGTATTTCATGCATGTCTCAATATTGGCACGGAGATTCATGCTACTCTGCTGAGAGTGAGCACTCAGTCGTCATGTCATGCCAATGATGAGAGCTCGGATGAGAACACAACATGGAAAATACCAGGCAAATCATGCATTAATTGTTAATTATTAATGCTGGTAAAATTCACAGAATATTTGGGATGGCTGTTGCATGCACCATTCTGGGTGAATTTTGTGTATTTATTGAATTATTTCTAATAAATAAAGTGAGGAGGTACTCATCACTCATCGAATGGCTCTATCCTTTGCAGGATGTCAGCGCATCAAGTTTGGTTTTACAATTTTAGCCCTGAACTAAAATCCACCAGCAACAACACTAATGTGCGAATACACTATATATGCTTATATCCATAGTTGGTAATCTCAACTCTACATTTCAATCATTGAAACATTCTTCTATAATGTTACAACAATCGTTATTCACGACTATCGTCATCAAAGCTATTTTCAAGATTGAAACGTCATCATGACTTTCGTCACGGGTAAAGATGAAAATGGTTGAAGCGAAATCTCACCAACACATATTTCGAGAAAAAGATAGGCGAGTAAACTCGGCTCGAAATAGCAAATGTGTATGTATGAAAACTATCATACTTATACGACTATTATATCAATAGTAGGAGATAGAGTAGACTTTTGAGTGACAGATGAGTTCAAGTATCCACATACCTTTTTATCGGATGAAGTTCCACTTGTTCCTCGAGTATTTCTTCGTCTTCGTAAGATGATCACCATGGAGTCTGGAGCTCAACTACACTTAACTATCCTAGACCGAGACTTAGTCATAAGTAAACTAGAAATCAAGACATATAGTTTTGATCACTAATATTGACAAACATGCTTGATATAGCAACGCATGCGAGTTCGACCGAGCAATGCTCTAACAATCTCCCCCTTTGTCAATTTTAGTGACAAAACTATCAATACATATAGATTACAAAATAGATAAAACTTTGTAGCTTCTCGTCCACATTCTTGATCTCCTTGGTGCTTCAACGTTACTCGAAAACTTTGTCTTTTCCAAGTACTCCTATGATTCCATAGATGTTCAATTCAGCATCATAGTTGTTGAAGTTCCGTAACCATAAAAATGAGAAAACAAAAGCTCTCGATCATTGTTATACAGTGTCATAGTATTATTACACAACATCAAAGTTCTCATATCACAACTTCGACAACAATACTATGGTGATATGTATCACTCCCCCTTAGTCAATACTTCGTCTCAACACGAAAACCACTCCCCCTTACATAATGATCCGAAAACCATATGTATTTGTAGTGTGAACTACATATTAATTCTCCACCTTTTTGTCAATAAAATTGGCAAAGGTAGGAAAACGGGCATAGTGAAATTTCCATGGAGACACTTAAAGACCAAAGAAAAGTACATATCAACTTTGTTTAGATGCAATCATAAAGCCGAAGCTTAATGCATTCATCACGGAGTTTATAAAGATACAAGATAACTCCTCAAATATTCCACAGCCGCACTCCCCACAAAGATATGGCAGTTAAGCACAAGTTCTAAAGAACTCTCCCTCATAATATGTCATTCCCGAAAGAACAACAAGAGCGACCTTAATTTCATAAGAAAAGAAGGATTTCTTTGGACATAACAAATCACATACGAATATGAATTCGAATCCAAAAATACTCAATTAGATTAACCACAAGAAGACCCATGACTAATCTAATCGGAAATGCTCAACATAAGAGAACTTACGGAGCCTTACAGTATATACATAAAATATGGATCAGGGAAGATCAATACTTTTGGAATATACAATGATTCATTCTATTTTCCATCACTATTTGCACAATGACATATAATAGACATAATCCTCGTAAACAAAAGCTCATCCTATCTTCCATCAATAATGACATAATAGGCTTCAAACTTTTGTGATGTCAAAAGCTCATTCATTCTTTTATCAATACATGCATATCGACATACGAAAGACTTGAATTTTGACAAGGTATGGGACAATCATAGTTCGCAAACACACATATCCCATAACAAATTGCAATATATAAAACCATAAAGATTAATACTGCAAAAATCATCTTCCAAACAATTTTTAGAATTTAAACAAATAAACCTAAAAACATGAAGATGAAAACGTTGGACATAGATATGTGTAATCACAATAATGGCTATTCCAAACTCTAGTAATCCTTCTCAAAAACAAGAATAAATTCTCATAAGAAGTTTCCTAGGTATCAAGACAAACTCGCAATGCACATATGAGATGATTTGTCCTTAGAGGGTAGAATCAATCTTTTTCGCCCGGATTTACACCAAGAATATCTACCAAAGGCGTTGTTGATGGTGGATTTTCATTTAAGGCTAAAATTGTAAAAGCCAAAATTATGCGCTGACATCCTGCAAAGGATAAAGCCACTGATAAGTGATGAATACTTCTCCACTTTACTAATTCACCTAAAATGGAGCATGTAGCAACAATCCCATATACCCTGTGAATTTATAGCATTATTAATTAATGCATGACCAGCCTTGTATTTCCTGTGCTGTTCCCGCTGAACTCTCATTATTGGTGCGGCATGACGACTGAGTGTTGCTCTCAGCAGAGTAACACGAATCTCCAAGTGTCACTAATGAGGCATGCACGAAATACCCGTACAGGCTACAACTCTCGGCGTGTTATACTAGCCCGATTGATCATACATCTCTCGGTGTGTTATACTAGCCCGATTGAGCACATTTTGAATCTGGACTGTCCATATCAGTCTCAGAAACAATCATGACCACTCAAGTTGGACGCACGATTTAACCAGCCTAGACGAACCCTAGCAGGAGCAGGAAACCACAGCAATGACCACCAGCGGGCCCCTTAGTGCCATGGCCGGTCAAATACAAGTCACGCCCTCCCAACAACCACCAAACACCAGGCTGAAGTTGGATGTCCAGGCTGGTATGGAGCGCTTGGAGGAGCTCGTACGGACAAAGGATGCCTGCGGGCGATCTCAAATCCATCACGTCCGTTCATCTTGGCCGGCGCGATTGGACGGCGCTGATCACCCCATTCCGGTCGGACAAGCACCGGTTATGTACACCGGCGGGCCCCCTTTCTACCTGCATAGCCACCATCTCACGACCTAGCCGGAAGGAGCAAACGCTCGCCCAAAGTTCGGCCGTGATGCTTTAAGGGTCGCAGAAATTCCAATAAGGGTCTTCAATCGATCTCGACCATCCAACTTCACCGCATGTTTGGATGGCCTAGATCGACCCCTAGCCATCGACAATTATTGGCGTGATCACCACCGCCCAATGTGGGTCCCACATGGTCGGCCTCCCCAAGAGAGGAGCGTAGCTTGCCAACCGTCCAGCCAAAGTAGCGTGGACATGAAACCCTAATTAGGGTTTGCGGCATATCACATGTGTCGCAAATCAATCATGACCATCCATCTTCGCAGGCATAGATGGAGGGTGTAGATGTAGATTCAAAGGGTCCCGAGCATGTCAACATGATCACCGTGGGACCATCTACACGCCTAATCGATCGAACAAGGCCAACCATGGTCGGACGTCTCGAAACACGCGCCCAAAGTAGGCATGACGTGCGGTCTTCAACTCCTTTGCGGCATGGGATTTCTATCGCAAATCGATCTCAGCCGCTCCTCTTTACCGGACAAATTGAGTGGTTTACATCACACTTTCATGGGACAATGAAGTACGGACGTGTACACCAAGCAAGCTGCCTACACGCATGCCCTAATGGTCCTGTCGAAAATGTCTCCCATGCTTGATTCACCAAGTCAAGAGTGATGCTTGCGCACCTCTTCAAAACCCTAACACTTCATCAACGGTCGCAGATGAGCGTCACAGATCTTCTCGTCCATCCAACTCTACCAGCTTGGTTAAGCAGCCCTGGTTAGGAGTTAAGCGACTAGCAAGGCATCACAACGATCACCGTCCACTACTCTTCCACATGAGGTGATCAGCCAAATCAGGGCTTGCCTGTATAGCCTCCAAACGATCACTCGAAGATGGATGGACATGATGCTATTTTAAGACGCTTAAATTCGTGACTTACTCCGTTAAGCCTTAAAACAACGATGCTTCACACATGCTGAATATATTCGATGCGTTAACTGCATAGAATACACACGATATCTCATAAATATCGACTTCCTAAATAACTTAGTTATTTAATCCAGCATTACATGCTATTTCATGTGGGTCCCACGATCCACACGATCGAGACATCAATCATGTCACAAACTGGGGGATACTTACTGGGGTATTGGTCTAGCGGTGTACAGCGTGCAACGCACAACGCGCCATCACAAGAACGTGTTAAGGAAGTCATGGACGGTTAGTGATGACAGGAGAAGTGGGCAAGACTGGTCGTGTGACACTAACACGCAACTCCACTACTCCATCACTCCACTTCCTATACTTCCCATGAGAGACGTGGGTTAGGTTTAATGACTTGTATAAATAGGTTCTCCTCCCTATTTCCACAGGACGAGACAAGACAAGACAGAAAATCAAGTGTTGATACAATCGTATTCTAACACCAGAACTGATAGCTTACATTCTGCAAGCCAGTTCAGCTTTCTGATACAAGTCGTAAAACAACCAACACCTGCACAATCTCAACACCTTCTTCTCTCCCGTCCCTAAGATCAACCCCATCTCCTTCACTTTGTGACCGAAGTAAGTCTGGAACGACCATTTCTTGGTTTAGGCCAGAGTTGTACAGATTGATTTCTCGAATCACAAGCACTCCCATGCAGTGCATTTGTTTAGGGTTTAGATTCATTTCTCATCCACACACCCCAAATTACCAAAACCGACAGAAATAGTTTTCACCCATAAACAATTGGCGACCACAGTGGGAGGTTAATATCTCGGTTGTAAAGTCAATTTATTCAATACCATTCGATCGGTTTCAAGATGGTTGGTATTAGGACCGCCTCAACGTCCTCAAATCCTCGGTGATTCCTCCAACAGAGATATCCCTCCTCCCAACGGCGTGCACTGACCGGTATAATCGGGAGACTCCCAACGTTGAGTGAACTAGCGCGTGTACGAAAATTCACACGAAGAACATGGAGCTAATCAAGGAAGCAATAAATGGCATATTTGATCTCCTCGTCAAGATCACATCGGAGATGAACGCTTACGGAGACTTCTACACCGGGACTGGTCCCTCTCAAATCAACAGCCTTCACTACGAACCGGAGACCCGGTGGATCGGAAGGCATCTCTAATGGAGAGTTTGTGTGAACTTTTACACCTCTTGAAGAATCGGATATACGTTTGCTACAATTAACCAGATAGCCCTGGATGCACACCTGGCTCCTTCACGTCCAGAAGTCCTAAACGCATCAGAAACATCTGTAAATAATGTTACATTTACAGAGGATGACATGATGGCGGAGGAAGGTCACAACCGGGCCGTACATGCTCAAGGGTTCAGAGTTCAAGAGGGCGCTCATCGACACAGGAGCATCTTCGAATGTGATTACTCTCAAGATTCTCAGGACAACCAAGGTTCGCCCATGCAAGATCATACGGCAGCCTACCATAATGACAGACTTTGAAGGAAACCAGACCAGCACATATGTGTACGTCAATCTGAATTTATCAGTAGGGCCCGTTCAGTCAAAAGTGAAATTTGAAGTCATAGAGAAGGAGCCGGACTATCATATGATACTAGGGAGACCGTGGCTTCATGACAATAGGGTCGTCCCTTCAACGTATCATCAGTGCCTGAAGACTATGCTGAATAAGGAAGTCATCCGTATTCCTGCATCATTGTCTCCTTATGCACCAATATGCGGGGTGGAACTGCTCGAGGCCAAGGGAAGCTCCGCGGGAGGATCGCACAAATCCTGTGCACCCCACTACCCATGTGGGCGTCTATCCAGGAGGAGGACCGACTTGCATCGAGGGCTATCCACCACGATGCACCTGTGCTGACCAGGCACTCTTCTTTATCCTGTGAAGCCGCAACCCACGTCCACACCAAGAAGGAACGAGCTTTCGAGGCAAGCCGTGATTAGAAGGGGAAAACGATATACCGACGCCGCTGTTAGCAATTAACAGGGGAGACTGGTACCCAGTCTCTCCGCCTATTTGAGTGATTCAAGAACGACGAGCCATAATATGAGGTATTGGACGCTCCGCGACAGCTACAAGATGGCACCAACTCCACAACCGACGAGCTCGAGATTGTTAACATCGGGAATGAAGAATCTTCCAGGCATGTCTCTATCGGTTCGACTTTGTCCACGGACGAACGCGCGAATCTTGTCCAACTTCTCAAAGAGTATCAAGATGTATTTGCTTGGACATATGAGGAAATGCCTGGTCTGGATGAAAAATTGGTCACCCATCATCTACGTGTCGTACCTGGATCCAAGCCGATCAAACAGTCTCCGAGGCAATTCAGACACGAACTGGAAGAGCAAATCAAGACCGAAATTCAGAAGTTGCTAGATGCCGGCTTCATTAAACCTATTCATCATCCGACCTGGTTAGCCAACGTGGTTCCGGTAAAGAAGAAAAATGGACAGATTCGGTGCTGCGTGGATTTCAGAGACTTGAACAAGTGCTTCCCCAATGACGACTTTCCTCTGCCCAACATCGACATGTTAGTGGACGCCACCAGTGGACACGGCATGTTATCCTTCATGGATGGTTACATTGGCTACAATCAGATAAGGATGTATGAGCACGATGCAAGTAAGACAGCCTTTCGAACCCCTCTTGGAAATTTCTACTATACTGTTATGCCATTCGGTTTAAAGAATGCCGGTGCAACGTATCAACGCGCTATGATGACAATCTTCCACGATATGATGCATAAACAAATAGAAGACTACGTAGATGATATCGTGGTCAAATCAAGAGCTCGAGCAGACCACACAGGAGTCTTACGACAAGTGTTCGAGAGGTGTCGTGAATACAAATTGAAGATGAATCCTCCGAAATGCGCTTTCTGTCTCTTCAGGACAATTTCTAGGATTCCAAGTGACCGCAGAAGGGATCAAGGTGGACCTGGCAAGACTCAAGCCATCCTCACGATGCCACCACCACGAACCGTGAAAGAGATCCAAAGCTTCATGGTCAAAGTGAACTACATTCGGCGTTTTATACCTGGCTCCGGCCTGCTTGTTGCCTCATTCACCCACTTGTCAAGAAGGGAAGCAAGCTTCGTTTGGACCGCAACTCAACATGAAGCATTCCGAAAGATTCAACGAATACTGTCGTCTCCAGCCATCATGAAGTCTCCCGTCCAAGGGAAGCCGCTTTGTCTCTACACCGCCTTCAGTGACACCGCCGTCGGTGCATTGCTAGCTCAAGAAGACGATGAGAGAATCGAACGTCCCATATACTACTTCAGTCGAATATTAAGAGATGCTGAACTCAGATATCCTAAGGCGGAGAAAGCATGTTTAGCTCTAATCCATTCCATTCAGAATTTCAGACATTACCTGCTGTCCAAAAAGGTGGTACTCATATCTAAATCTGACCCTGCGAAGTTTCTACTTTCAAAACCGGTCCTGATGGGAAGGGCGGCCAAGTGGCTTCTCCAAATGTTAGAGTTAGACATAACGTGTGCATCACCTAGATCTATCCAGGGGAAAGCAGTCGCAGACTTACCTTGGGAAGGCACTACGGTACTACGCGAGGATCTTCCCGGAGAATTTCCAGACATCTCCGTTGTCGAGGAAGAAGTGTGGCTGTTGTATTTTGATGGCTCCGCCACTCCTAGCAGTAACACTAGAGGGGCAGGCGTAGTCTTAGTATCTCCAACTGGGGAAGTATTCTCACACTCCTTCAAGCTGGACTTCCAATGTACCAATAATTCAACAGAATATGAAGCCTTCCTCATAGGGTCACACAATAACCAAGCAAGCAGGAGTCACGTGCCTGGAGATAAGAGGTGATTCCAAGCTACTGGTGAATCAGATGAATGGAGTATATTCATTGAAGGAAGTGACGTTAGATCCATACCGATCAGAAGCACAAAGATTACTAAACTACTTTGCTGATGCAACCATAACCCATGTTGGTCGCATCAACAACAAACACGCCGATTGTCTAGCAACTGTGGCGTCTAAATTGAAGTTCGGGATTAGAAGAAACCCCGACAAAGAAAGAGGAGAACCATAGAATCGACATGGCTGTCACAATACAAAGACACCGAGATTTGCGACTGGCGAACTCCGATCATTCAGGAGCTCATCAGCTCACTTTCCCAAGGAAAGGTCAGTCTCAAAACCCTGCAAAACTTCTTCATGCTTCATGGTATGTTATATCATCGAAAGCCGGACGATTCCTTATCAAGATGCCTGGGGGATGATGAAGCACAGCTGCAGATTAACCGTATTCATAACAAAATTTGTGGACAATCACTGGTGGTAACGCTTTATCGACGACTTCAACGCCTGGGCTATTACTGGCCAGAGATGGGGACTCAATCCCGATCGCTTCGTGAAGTCCCGCTCGAATGTCAAGCGCCACCACATCAATTGGAGGTTTTTAGTGTGAGCCACGCCTGGGACTGGAGAGAGCCGTACATTAGCTATGTCCGCGACGGGCAACTCACTAGCCAAAAGGATGCCACAAGATGAAGCAAAAGGCCAAGCTGGTTCGTGTTTCACGAAGGGATCCTGTATCGCAAGAGCTTCGGAGGTGATCTGTTGCGGTGCCTGGCTGGGGTAGAAATCAAGGGAAGAGGAAATTGTTTCTCCAGATACACGAGAAATAATATTTGCCAACCATGGAGGATGACGCATCCACTTTTGTTCAAAGCTGCCACAGATGTCAAGTCCATGGGAACCTTGTTCACGCGCCTTCCACCCCTTTAAACTCGATAAGCAGTCCGTGGCCATTTTACAGTTGGGGACTGGACATTATTGGGAAAATCAATCCACCGTCATCAAAGCACCATGAGTATATCATAATCGCGACAAAATACTTCACTAAATGGGTGGAGGCCATTCTCTGCGAGGAAATACAGGGAGCAACAATTGCGGATTTCATTAAAGAGTACATCATTTGTCGTTTTGGTGTACCTAAGCATATTATCACCGATAACGACACTCCCTTCACAACAAACAGTACGAGAGTTACTTGAAGAATATGGAATTAAACAGGTCTTCTCCACTATCTACTATCCTCAAGGAAACGGACAAGCTGAGAGTACCAACAAGACATTGATCCGGATTCTCAGTCGAACAATACATGACAATCCTAGAGAATGGCATGACCAGTTACGATGACACTGCAGGCATAACGGACGTCATCCAAGCTCCGTTAGAGTTTCTCCCTACTCACTTGTTTACGGTGCGGATGCAATCCTCCCAAAGAGAGATCAAAATCCCATCGGCCAAGATTGCGGATCAAGCGGGGTCCACTGAACGAAGTCAAGCATCTAACTCAGATTAGCTGAATTAGACACTCGATTTCAAGAAGCAAAGCGAGAGGAACGCACTCTGTGTACATGAATAAAATTTCCAGGACATATAACAAAAACCGTGAAACCACGTGTTTTCAAAGTGGGAGATTTGGTCTTGAAGACGGCCAATCACATCCAAAGAAGACATGTCTGCACCAAAATTCTCACCAAAATGGGAAGGTCCTTATGCAATCACTAAGGCTTACAAAGACGGCTACTACAATATCGTCAAGGTGGACGGGGGGCAAGTTATAAGCGGTCATCAACGGAAAATGGCTCAAGGCATATCATGCTTGATCATTGTCCGCTTCCGTCTCATGACACGAAAATACAGGTGTTGATGGTGGATTTTCGTTTAAGGTTAAATTTGTAAAAAACCAGAAAATCATGCGCTGACATCTTGTAAAAGATAAAGCCGTTTATAAGTGACGGATACTCCTCACTTAATTCACCAGGAATGGAGCATGTAGCAACAATCCCATTCTCGTGAATACATGAAATTCCTCCGGTTGGAGCATGTAGCAACGATCCCTTCCTGTGAATTTCATATCAGCCTTGTATTTCCCGTACTCATTATCGGTGTGGCATGACGACCGAGTGTTACTCTTACGAGTAACACGAACCTCCAAGCACTATAATGAATCCATGTACGAAATACCCGTACAAAAAAGCCGATTCTCGGTGTGTTATACTAGCCCGAGCCTCTCGGTGTGTTATACTAGCCCGATTGAGCCCCTCGGTGTGTTATACTAGCCCGATTGAGCATCCTGACTTGACTGTATCAGTCTCCGGATATGATCTGATCGCAGTCATCCAACTCCACAAGCATGATTGGATGACCACAGATCAATTCCATCACCCCCAAGCAGGTATGGAATACACACACCCGACCCCGCATGGTCGACCATTGGCCTTCGCTTGCCAAGAAACCGTCCATACCAAGCATTATGGACGGAAAACCCTAAATTAGGGTTTGCGGCATATTACATGCGCCGCAAAACAGTCTCATCCATCCATCTTCACAAGTACAGACGAAGGGTGCAGATGTAGACTCAAAGGGCCCAGAGCATGTCAACACGGCCACCGTGTGACCGCCTACACACTTGACCAATCGGTCAAAGCCAACCATGGTTGGTTACAACAAATTAGTCCGCCCAAAAGAGCATGGTCGCGCGGCTTTGAAAGCCAAAATTAGGGTTTCAAGTCATCACGCGTCCATCTTCTCCGGATTTAATGGAGGGTCACAGATTGGATTAACCAAGGCCGGTCATACCAAAGATGACCACCGTGGGCCCATCTACCTCCTCTTGCGGTCGGCCAAGGCATACCATGCCCGGCTAATCCAAAACGCCCGACCAAACTCACGCGGTTACATCTCCCAAATCCTAAACCGATCTCGACCGCTCAACTTCACCGGATGATTTGAGTGGCTTGGATCACGCTTTCATGGGATAATCGGGTATAGGTGTGAACACTAGCCTACCACCTACACGCTGGTATGATCGACCAAGACCAACTAAGGTGCGTCGTCTTGGAACGCACGCCCAAACTTGGGATGTCATGCGGTTTCCACTCCTTTGCGGCAAGGGATCCCTTGCCGCAAACCGATCTCAACCACTCCTCTTTGACGGTCAAATTGAGTGGCCTAGATTGCATCTTCATGAGACGGTGAGACATGGACGTGTACACCATCATGCCGTCAACACGCATGTATGGTCGGTCCTCTACAAAATCCTTCCCATGCTTGGTTTCGACCAAGCTCAAGAGTGATGCTTGCGCACCTCTTTAAAAACCCTAATTTCATCAATCTGGTCGCAGATGAGTGTCTCAAACATCATCTTATCCGTCCGACCTCACCGGCTTGGTTATACAACCTCGGTCGGGAGTTATTTGGTTAGTGAGGAGTCATTACCCATCACTTTACCACACCGTAATGCAGTACTCCGCATAAAATACACACGATACTCCACAAGTATCGACTTTCCGAATAACGCAGGTTATTCAATTCAGATTACATGCTATCTTCCGTGGATCCACGATCCACATTCCGGACATCAATCATGTCACAAATCGGGATACATATTTGGGGTATTGGTCTCAAGCGGTTTACGGCGTGCGGCGTGCAACGCGCCATCACAAGAACGTGTTAGGAAGTCAGGGACGGTTAGAGATGAACAGGAAAAGTGGGCAAGACTGGTCGTGTGTTACCGACACACAACTCCACTACTCCATCATTCCACTACCTCCACTTCCCACGAGAAAACGTGAATGAGGCTCAATGACTTGTATAAATGGGTTCTCCGCCCTATTTTCCAACAACAAGGAATACGGAGAACAACACAAGTTCAGACGACAGAAACCAAGTGTTAATACAAAAAACCGTATTCAAACACTCAGAGCACAGCTTTGCATCAACCGTAAGCTTGCTCATCCTTCATTACAAGTCATAAGCAAGCCAACACCTTCACAATCTCAACACCTTCTTCGCTTCCCTCTCCCTAAGATCAACCCCATCTCCTTCACTTTGTGACCAAAACAAGTCCTGAACGCCATTTCTTGGTTTAGGCCGGACTTGCACTGAGATTGATCTCTCGAATCTACAAGCACTCACCGCGCAGGCATTTGTTGAAGGTTTAGATTCATTCCTCATCCACACCCCGAATTACCAAATTCGCAGAGTAGTTTTCACCCATCAACAATTGGCGACCACGGTGGGAGATTAATCTCTCGGTTGTGAAATCAATTTCTTCAATACCCAATCTCGTTTGGCTAAGTTCCGAGATGGTTGGTCTTAGGAATTCCTCAACAAATCCAAATCCCTTCGAAGTTCCTCCAACGAAGATGCCTCTCTTCCCAACTGCGCATCTCGACGGCGCAACAGAGGAATCCCAACTATGAGCGAGTTGGCTCGGATACTTGAGACTCGGACGAGGAACATGGAGCTGATCAAAGAAGCCAAACGGATACTTGACCTCCTCATCAAGATGACGTCGGAAATGAGCGTGCCGTAGACCTTTACACCGGGACTAGTTCCCCCGGATCGCGCTTTACTACGAACTGCAGGCAGAGAGATCGGGAAGTCAGTCTCTTCAGTGGAAGACTTGTGTGAACTCTTACACCTCTCAAAAGATCAACGGGCGAGACGTTTCTTTGCAGTCAATAAAATAGCTCTGGACGCACACCTTGCTCCTTCTCGTCCAAGAGTCTCAACTGCGTCGGAAACATCTATAAACAATGTTACATTCACAGAAGATGACATGATGGCAGAGGAAGGTCAAAACCGAGCCCTACATGTTACCGCACACATCAAGGGTTCAGAGTTCCGGAGGGCCCTCGTCGACACAGGGGCATCTTCGAACGTAATTACTCTCAAGACTCTCAAGACAGCCAAGGTCAGCCCATGCAAGATTGTCTGACAGCCCACCACGATGACGGACTTGAAGGGAATCAAACCAGCACATACGGGTACGTCAATTTGAATTTATCGGTAGGACTGTTCGATCACGAGCAAAGTTTGAAGTCATAGAAAAGGAGCCGGATTACCACATGATACTCGGGAGACCGTGGCTTCACCACAACAAGGTCATTCCTTCAACGTATCACCGCTGCAAGACCGTGCTAAATGAGGAGGTCGTCCGTATTCCCGCATCATTGTCTCCGTATGCGCCAATATGCGGAGTGGAGCTGTTCGAGTCAAAAGATGCTCCGCAAGGAAAGTCCGACAAAATCATGTGCACTCCACTACCCACGTGGGCTTCAATCCATAAGGAAGACCGACTTACATCACTGGGGGCCAAACACCACGACACACTCTCTCCGACGAGACGTCCATCTCCAACCGGTGAAACTTCAGCCCATCCTCACGCCAAAAGGGAGCGCTCTTTCGAGGCAAGCCGTGACCAAAAGGGGAAGACAATATACCGGCGCCGCTGTTAGCAATTAGCAGGAGAGACCATCCAATCTCTCCGCCCAATTGGATGCTTTGCAAGAATAACGGAATACAAGAGGAGGTATTGACGCCCGCGATACCTACAAGACGGAACCAATTCCCACGACTGACGAGCTCGAGATTGTTAACATCGGATCGATGAATCTCCCGTGCCGGTCTCTACTCAGTTCGACTCTATCCATGCACGAACGTACAAGCCTGGGTTCAACTACTCAAGGAATACCAAGATGTATTCGCCCGACATACGAAGAAATGCCCGTCCTAGACGAAAAATTGGTCACCCATCACTTACACGTCATGCCCGGATCCAAGCCAATCAAGCAATCTCCGAGGCAATTCGGACATGAGGTAGAAGAACAAATCAAGAATGAGATTCAGAAGGCGCTGGCTGCTGGCTTCATCGACCCATTCATCATCCGACCTCGGTTAGCCAATGTGGTCCCTAGAAAAGAAAAGCGGACGTTCGATCTTTGCGTGGATTTCGTAGACTTGAACAAGTCTGCCCCAAGGACGACTTTCCCCTCGCCTAACATCGACATGTTAGTAGACGCCACTAGTCAAATAAGGATGTATGAGCACGACGCAAGTAAGACAGCTTTCCGAACCCCTCTTGGCAATTTCTACTATACCGTTATGCCATTTGGTTTAAAGAATGCCGGGCAACATACCAACGTGCTATGACGGCAATCTTCCACGACATGATGCATAAACAAGTGAAGACTATGTGGATGATATTGTGGTCAAGTCAAAGGCTCGAGCCGATCACACCAACGTCTTACTCAAGTATTTGAGAGGTGCAGAATACAAGTTAAAGATGAATCCTTTAAAATGCGCTTTCGGTGTCTCCTCCGGTAAATTTCTGGGATTCCAAGTGACCGCAAAGGAATAAAAGTAGACCCGTCCAAGACTGGGCTATCCTCACAATGCCGCCTCCCGAACTGTGAAAGAGCTCCAAAGTTTCATGGGCAAGGTAAACTACATTCGACGTTTCATACCGGGTTTAGCCCAACTTACCGCCTCATTCACCCCTTCTCAAGAAAGGAGCCCGACTTTGTTTGGACCGCAACTCAACAGAAGCTTTCCGAAAGTCCAACGAATACTATCATCTCCAACCGTCATGAAATCTCTGTACAAGGGAAACCATTGGTCCTCTACACCGCCTTGGTGACACCGCCGTAGGGGCCTTACTCGCTCAGAGGACGACGAAGGAATCGAACGTCCCATATACTATTTCAAATAATATTGAGAGATGCTTGGAACTCCGATATCCCGGAGCGGAAAAAGCGTGTTTAGCTTTAATCCATTCCATTCGAAGTTTAGGCATTACTGCTATCCAACAGGTGATACTCGTGTCTAAATCCGATCCTGCAAAGTTTTTGCTTTCAAAGCCGATCCGACGGGAGGACGGGAAAATGGCTTCTCCAAATGTCGAACTAGACATAACATGCGCATCGCCTAGAGCTATCAAGGGTCAAGCGATTGCAGACCTACGCGGCATTTCCTGGAGAAGGTACTACGAGACTACATGAAGAACTCCCGGAGAATTCCCCGACGTCTCTATTCGGAAGAAGATGTGTGGCTTTTGTATTTTGACGGCTCCGCTACCCCCCTAGCGATAATACCGGAGGAGCAAAAGCGTAGTATTGGTCTCTCCAACCGGAGAAGTATTTTCACATTCCTTCAAGTTAGACTTCGAATGCACCAACAACTCTGCAGAATATGAAGCTTTCCTCATAGGGCTTTCAATAGCTAAACAAGCGGGAGTCACACGTCCGGAGATAAGAGGTGACTCCAAGTTGCTAGTGAATCAAATGAACGGAGTATATGCATTAAAAGAAGTAACACTAGCCCCGTCCGATCGGAAACACGTATGTTACTAAACTACTTTGCCGATGCAACCATAACCCACGTCTCTGGTCGCAAAGCAACAACAAACACGCCGATTGTCTAGCAACATTGGCTTCCAAACTGAAGTTCGAGGCGGAAGAAACTTTGACAAGAAAAAGGAGAACCATAGAATCGACATGGCTACCGCAACACAAAGACACCAAGACCGACGATTGGCGAACTCCGATCATTCAAGAGCTCAACAGCTCACTCTCCCAAGGAAAGGTCGGTCTCAAAACCCCGCAAAACTTCTTCATGCTTCATGGTATCCGTATCATCGGAATCCAGGACGGCTCCCTGTCAAGATGTCTCCGGAGGTGACGAAGCACAACCTACAAATGGATCGTGTTCACAATGAAATTTGTGGGCAATCATTGGTGGTAACACTTTACCGGCGACTTCAACGCCTCGGGTTATTACGCGAAATGGAGGCTCAATCCATCGCCTGAAGTCCCGCTCGAATTGCCGAGACACCACCACACCAATTGAGATTTTTAATGTGAACCCAGCACCGGGATCGGAGAGAGCCCTACATTAGTTATCTCCGTGATGGGATAATTCTCGCCGGTCAAAAGGACGCTATTAAGATGAAGCAGAGCCAAGCGGTTCATACTCCATGAAGGGATCCTATACCGCAAGAGCCGGAGGGTGATATACTACGCCGCCCGGGCCGGAGAAGAAATCCCAGCCTCATCTTGAGGCATACCTACGAAGGAGAACATCAAGGGAAGAGGAAACTGTTCCTCCAAATACACGAGAAATACTATTGGCCAACCATGGAGGATGATGCCGCCGTTTTCGTTCAAAGTCATCACATGCCAAATTCATGGGAATCTTGTTCATGCGCCTTCTACCCTCTGCATTCTATAAGCAGCCCATGGCCATTCTACTGGCTGGGACCTGGACATTATCGGAAAGATTAATCCACCGTCATCGAGCAAAGACGAGTACATCATAACCGCAACGGAATACTTCACCAAATGGGTAGAGGCCATTCCCTACGAGGAACTACAGGAGCAACAATTGCGGCTTTCATTAAAGAATACATCATTTGTCGTTTCGGCGTGCCCAAGCATATCATCACAGATAATGGCACTCCCTTCGCCAACAAGCAAGTACGGGAGTTACTTGAGGAGTACGGCATTAAACAGGTCTTCTCCACCGTCTACTATCCTCAAGGGAACGGGCAAGCTGAGAGTACTAACAAGACATTGATCCGGATCATCAGTCGAACAGTACACGACAACCCAGGGAATGGCATGATCAGCTACCAATGACACTATGGGCATACCGTACGTCACCCAGAAGCTCCATTGGGGTCTCACCGTACTCACTCGTCTACGGAGCGGATGCAATTCTCCCGGCGGAGATCGGAATCCCATCAGCCAGGATTGCGGCGAAGAACCGGATCCACTGAACGAGGCCGAAATCTTTGACTCTAGAATCGCGAGTTAGACACTCTGGATTTTAGAAGGAATAAACGAAAGAACGCGCTCGGTGTACGAATCGAATTTCCGGGGCATACAACAAAATTGTGAAACCACGCGTTTTCAAGGTGGGAGATTTGGTTTTGAAAACGACCAAACACATCCAACAAGACATGTCTCATGCACCAAAATTCTCACCGAAATGGGAAGGTCCCTACGCAGTCACCAAGGCTTACAGTCTGCAGAATTTCTACAAGATCATTAAGGTAGACGGAGGCAAGTTTGAACTGATCATCAATGGAAAGTGGCTCAGGCATATTACACGACCACTATCTCATGTGTCAACAATACGAGGCATTTATTTTCATTACATGTTTGAATCATCAACTATATTCGAGAGATGTGCCAATGAAAAACTGTTTCACCAATCAAAACCCAATGCAATTTATTCCGCAAAGATGTTCAAAACTCTTGACATAAACGTCATTAACAATAAGGGAGTACAAACTTAGAAGAGACCATCTAGAAGATTATAATTCCTTGAGAGCATCATCTGTCTGCAGTCTAGCACGATATCTCTCCGTCCTTTTCTTCAAGTCCCCCATGCCTTGCTCCACCTTCTCTCGATTCTCCCGCGCCGTAGCTTTCTCCTCTTCCAAGATAGCTTTCGTAGCAGGAACAACATTTGCGAGGATACCAACTCGATCAACCTTGATGATATCAAGACGTTGCCGCAAACCGACCACGTTGAACTTCATGGATTCACGGGTAGATACCATATTCTCCCACTTTTCGAGATTTGATTCGACGTTGCGGATAGAAATACTCTCCATCTCATGCAATCATGGGAAGAAGGCGGTTTACGCGGTAACCAAGGCGAGGAGCAATGTCGGACCACATTCCACGGTTGCGATATGACCGCTTCCTCCACAACTTGGTGTACAAATCCACAAACTCCTTCCGCACCAAGAATCCACCGACATCCTGGTAGCTGGAGGATAAGCATTTCATGCGAACATCGAATGAAAGACCTGCATTCGGATATTCATAAGATGAGACACCAGTGCCGGCGTCTTCGAGGTTCGCGGGGTAGGCGTGTTTGAGTTTGAAGGGAGAGGAATGGTTAAGTCATCATCGTCAATGACCGTCACACATGTTCCTAGGGTATCTCTGCAAGAATGAAGGGATTATTCACACGACCGTTATGAAGAACAAACAATGTTTCGAAAAGAAGGAAGAGACAAACCGGTATGATCTTCTTGACTCAAGAACACGAATGGGGGACTGATCATGAAGCTGAGGCGGGTCGTACACGCTTAACGGGAGATCCTGGATGGTATGAAGAAGATGATCTACTTGTTGTTAGACATGATGGGAAATATAGTTTTTGCAAGGAAGCTCTACATGTAAAAACGGATCAAAAAATCTCTTCACTGCATAAATACCGAGGAAACCCTAAAACGATTACGGTGCCGATATATGAGGATTCAACGCCGACCAAGTCAGGATTTCTTTTGAGCCCCGATCAAGAACCTAAGAGCATCTGGACACAACAATTCAACAACCGCAATGTGCAAGCACCCGCGCCTTTAATCCGGTAGAAGAAGAATCCTATCCCCGACTCAAACACCAAGGGGCGGTCGAGCTCATACATGTACAAGAGGAACCAAAGCGACTCACCGGATCAAGTCCCGCTTCCTTCGCATCCTTAATCAAGACCAACCAGTTCCAGAAACGCCCGACAATGTGAAACTATCCTAAATACGTATTCACTCTAGCTTGGTCATTTCGTATGTCACCATCTCATGCCTACCACACAATAGTGTAACCATTATGTGCTAGGCGGGGGACTTAATGTTGATGATGGATTTTCGTTTAAGGTTAAATTTGTAAAAACCGAAAAATCATGCGGCCGACATCTTGTAAAAGATAAAGCCGTTTATAAGTGACGGATACTCCTCACTTAATTCACCAAGAATGGAGCATGTAGCAACAATCCCATTACGTGAATAAATGAAATTCCTCCAGGTTGGAGCATGTAGCAACGATCCCTTCTGTGAATTTCATATCAGCCTTGTATTTCCCGTACTCATTATCGGTGTGGCATGACGACCGAGTGTTACTCTTACAGAGTAACACGAACCTCCAAGCACTATAATGAATCCATGTGTCGAAATACCCGTGCATGATTCTCGGTGTGTTATACTGGCAGAGCCCTCTCGGTGTGTTATACTAGCCCGATTGAGCCCTCTCGGTGTGTTATACTAGCTCCGATTGAGCATCCGGACTTGATCAGTATCGGTCTCGGATATGATTCATCGCAGTCATCCAACTCCACAAGCATGATTGGATGACCACGGATCAATTCCATCACCCCCAAGCGGTATGGAATACACACGGCCCGACCCGCATGGTCGACCATTGGCCTCACACTCCATACCAAGCATTATGGACCCCTAAATTAGGGTTTGCGGCATATTACATGCGCCGCAAAACAGTCTCATCCATCCATCTTCACAAGTACGAGGCGAAGGTGCGGATGTAGACTCAAAGGGCCCCGAGCATGTCAACACGGCCACCGTGTGACCCCGCCTACACACTTGACCAATCGGTCAAAGCCAACCATGGTTGGTTACAACAAATTCGTCCGCCCAAAAGAGCATGGTCGCGCGGCTTTGAAAGCCAAAATTAGGGGTTCAAGTCATCACGCGTCCATCTTCTCCGCACGAATGGAGGGTCACGATTGGATTAACCAAGGCCGGTCATACCAGCATGACCACCGTGGGCCCATCTACCTCCTCTTGCGGTCGGCCAAGGCATACCATGCCCGGCTAATCCAAAACGCCCGACCAAACTCACGCGGTTACATCTCCCAAATCCTAAACTGATCTCGACCGCTCAACTTCACCGGATGATTTGAGTGGCTTGGATCACGTTTTCATGGGATAATCAGGTATAGGTGTGAACACTAGCCTACCACCTACACGCTGGTATGATCGACCAAGACCAACTAAGGTGCGTCGTCTTGGAACGCACGCCCAAACTTGGGATGTCATGCGGTTTCCAACTCCTTTGCGGCAAGGGATTTCTGCCGCAAACCGATCTCAACCACTCCTCTTTGACGGTCAAATTGAGTGGCCTAGATTGCATCTTCATGAGACGGTGAGACATGGACGTGTACACCATCATGCCGTCAACACGCATGTATGGTCGGTCCTACACAAAATCCTTCACATGCTTGGTTTCGACCAAGTCAAGAGTGATGCTTACACCTCTTTAAAAACCCTAATTTCATCAACGGTCGCAGATGAGTGTCTCAAACATCATCTTATCCGTCCGACCTCACCGGCTTGGTTATACAACCCCAGTCGAGTTATTTGGTTAGTGAGAGTCATTACCCATCACTTTACCACACCGTAATGCAGTACACACATAAAATACACACGATACTCCACAAGTATCGACTTTCGAATAACGCAGCTTATTCAATTCAGCATTACATGCTATCTTCCGTGGATCCACGATCCACATTCCAGGACATCAATCATGTCACAAATCGGGGGATACATATCGGGGTATTGGTCGGCGGTTTACGGCGTGCGGCGTGCAACGCGCCATCACAAGAACGTGTTAGGAAGTCGGGGACGGTTAGAGATGAACAGGAAAAGTGGGCAAGACGAGGTCGTGTGTTACCGACACACAACTCCACTACTCCATCATTCCACTACCTCCACTTCCCACGAAAACGTGAATGAGGCTCAATGACTTGTATAAATGGGTTCTCCGCCCTATTTTCCAACAACAAGGAATACGGAGAACAACACAAGTTCAAAAAAACCAAGTGTTAATACAAAAAACCGTATTCAAACACTCAGAGCCTGCTTGCATCAACCGTAGCTTGCTCATCCTTTTACAAGTCATAAGCAAGCCAACACCTTCACAATCTCAACACCTTCTTCGCTTCCCTCCCTAAGATCAACCCCATCTCCTTCACTTTGTGACCGAAACAAGTCTGGAACGGCCATTTCTTGGTTTAGGCCGGACTTGCACTTGAATGATCTCTCGAATCTACAAGCACTCACCGCGAAGGCATTTGTTGAAGGTTTAGATTCATTCCTCATCCACACCCCGAATTACCAAATTCTGCAGGAGTAGTTTTCACCCATCAACAACAGGCATTTATTTTCATTACACGTTTGAATTATCAATTTATTCAGAAATGCATTAATGAAAAAAACCCATTTCACCAATCAAAAAACCAACGCGATTTATTCCACAAAGATATTCAAAGTCTTCTTGACATGAACGTCATTGACAATAAGAGAATACGACCAATGTGACTTAGAAGAGGCCATCTAGCAGATAAAAGTTCCTTGAGAGCACCATCTTCAACCTAGCTTGATATCTCTCCCTGTCTATTCTTCTTTGCTGCTCACCTTCTCCGATTCAGCGGCCAGAGCCTTTTCTTCTTCCAAGATAGCCTTCGCAGCAGGAACTACGTTCGCAAGGATGCCGGCTCGATCAACCTTGATGATGTCAAGACACTGCCGTAGCCAACCCATATTGAATCCCATCGATTCACAGGTAGACACCATGTTCTCCCACTCTTCGAATTTTGATTCAGCAACATTACGGATAGAGATATCCTCCATCTCGGCAATCATAGGGAGAAGACAGTTTACTTGGCAACCAAAGCGGATGCACGGTGTTGAACTACATTCTGGTTGCGATATGGCCATACCTCTTCCATACTTTTTTGTGTATAAAGGCGAAACTCCTTCCGCACCAAGAAGCCACCATGGTTCGATAGATGGAAGATAAACATTTCATGTGAATATCGAATGGAATACTCCTGCGTTGGGATATTCGTAAGACGAAATACCTAGATCGGCATCATCGAGATCCACGGGGAGTAGGTGTGTTTGAATTTGAAGGAACATGAATGTTTAAGTCATCATCATCGACCACTCATCACACACGGGCGTCTCTGTAAAAAGGGGAGAATGAACCGTGCAGTCTTCTTAACTCGGAGAGTACGAATGGAGAGAAACATCGCAAGGCTGTTCATCCCGAACATCGAGATGGGCGTGCACGTTTAGCGAAGAGCCCGGGTGATACGAAGAAGATGATCTCGCACGTTCGACATGTTGAATTTCAAAGATAAAATCCTATCGACGAATAGCGGTTTTAAACCCCACATACATGTTGAAGAAAACCTAAGGGAAGATCTGAATCGGCTACGACGGTGCTTGTCCGATGAATAAGGTCTCAACGCCAACCAAGTCGTATTTCTCTCCCAAACCCTAATCAGGTTTGACCAGGACAACACCTTGGCAATGTCCATCTATGCAGTAAATTCGTATTTGCTTTAGCCTTATCATTTCAGTATACAAATTTGTCACCATCTCATGCCTACCCCATAATAGTGTAACCATTATGCACTAGGCAGGGGACTTAATGTTGATGGTGGATTTTCATTTAAGGCTAAAATTGTAAAAGACAAAATTATGCGCTGACATCCTGCAAAGGATAAAGCCACTGATAAGTGATGAATACTTCTCCACTTTACTAATTCACCTAAAATGGAGCATGTAGCAACAATCCCATATACCATGTGAATTTATAGGATTATTAATTAATGCTTGACCAGCCTTGTATTTCTGTGTTGTTCCCGCCGAACTCTCATTATTGGTGCGGCATGACGGTCGAGTGTTGCTCTCGGCAGAGTAACACGAATCTCCAAGTGTCACTAATGAGGCATGCACGAAATACCCGTGCAAGCCACTGACTCTCGGTGTGTTATACTAACCCGATTGAGCATACATCTCTCGGTGTGTTATACTAGCCCGATTGAGCATATTTTGAATCCGGACTCATGACCACGCAAGTTGGCCGCACGATTTAACCAAAGCCCTAGACGAACCCTAGCAGCGAGCACGCAACCACAACAATGACCACCAGCGGCCCCGTAGTGCCATGGCCGGTCAAGTACAAGTCCACCCTCCAAACAACCACCAAACACCAGCCTGAAGTTGGATGTCCATGCTGGTATGGAGCGGCTTGGAGGTGCTCGTACGAACAAAGGCTGCCTGCGGCAGTCTCAAATCCATCACGTCCGTTCATCTTCGCCGCGCGGATCGCCCCATTCCCGGTCGGAAAAGCACCGTTATGTACACCGGCGGGCCCCCCTTTCTACCTGCATAGTCTACCATCTCACGACCTAGCCAGGAAGGAGCAAACGCTCGCCCAAAGTTCGGTCGGCGTGATGCTTTAAGGGTCGCAGGAAATTCCACTAAGGGTATTAAATCGATTCCGACCATCCAACTTCACCGGCATGTTTGGATGGCCTAGATCAGACCCCTAGCCATCAGACAGGTATTGGAGTGATCACCACCGGCCTAATGTGGGTCCCACATGGTCGGCCTCCCCAAAAGAGGAGCGTAGCTTGCCAATTCATCCAGCCAAAGTAGCGTGGACATGAAACCCTAATTAGGGTTTGGGCATATCACATGTGTCGCAAATCAATCACGACCATCCATCTTCGCAGGCATAGATATAGGGTATAGATGTAGATTCAAAGGGTCCCGAGCATGTCAACATGATCACCGTGGGCCCATCTACACGTCTAACCCGATCGACCAAAGGCAACCATGGTCAACGTCTCGAAACGCGTGCCGGTAGGCATGACGTGCGGTCTTCAACTCCTTTGCGGCATGGGATTTCTATCGCAAATCAATCTCACCCGCTCCTCTTTCTGGACAAATTGAGTGGTTTAGATCACACTTTCATGGGACAATGAGGTACGGACGTGTGTACACGGCAAGCGTCCCCACGCATGCCCGGTCGGTCATGTCAAAAACGTCTCCCATGCTTGGATTCAACTAAGTCGAAGAGTGATGCTTGCACCTCTTCAAAACCCTAAAACTTCATCAACGATCGCAGATGAGTGTCACGAGATCATCTCGTCCGTCCAACTCTACCACTTGGTTAAGCGTACGGTTAGGAGTTAAGCGACCCGACGAAGGCATCACCATGATCACCGTCCACCGCTCTTCTACATGAGGTGATCGGCCAAATCGAGGCTTGCACTGTATAGCCTCCAAACGATCACTCGAAGATGGTGAACATGATGATATTTTAAGACGCTTAAATTCGTGACTTACTCAGTTAAGCCTTAAAACAACGATGCTTCACACATCTTTTGAATATATTCGATGCGTTACACGCATAGAATACACACGATATCTCATAAATATCGACTTCCTAAATAACTTAGTTATTTAATCCGGCATTACATGCTATTTCCGGTGGGTCCCACGATCCACACGATCGAGACATCAATCATGTCACAAATCGGGGGATACTTACTGGGGTATTGGTGCAGCGGTTTCTGGCGTGCGGCGCACTGACGCGCATCACAAGAACGTGTCGGAAGTCATGGACGATTAGTGATGACGGGAGAAGTGGGCAAGACCGGTCGGTGTGACACTAACACACACAACTCCACTACTCCATCACTCCACTTCCTCCACTTCCCATGAGAGACGTGGGTTAGGCTTAATGACTTGTATAAATAGGTTCTCCTCCCTATTTCCACAGACGGGACAAGACAAGACAGAAAATCAAGTGTTGATACAATCATATTCAAACACCGTAATCGATAGTTTACATTACGCAAAGCCGATTCGACTTTTCCGATACAAGTCGTAAAATAACCAACACCTCCACAATCTCAACACCTTCTTCGCTTCTCTCCCTAAGGTCAACCCCATCTCCTTCACTTTGTGACCAGAAGCAAGTGCTGGAACGACCATTTCTTGGTTTAGGTCGAGTTATGCAGTTGAATTCTTGAATCACAAGCACTCCCAATGCAATGCATTTGTTTAGGGTTTAGATTCATTTCTCATCCACACCCCAAATTACCAAAACTGGCTGAAATAGTTTTCACCCATAAACAGGCGTATAAAAATATTTTCTTAACAAATAAGAACATACAAAGTCATTAACGACCATGCACCATAGTTCACATAAGATAATTGTGAACATTCAAGAATCCCATAACAATGCGTTTCTGACCCATTCTTGAACTTCCTTCTCTTTGATTCACCAACAACATTCTTGTAAAAGCTATATGAGCTTAGAAAAGTATTACTCCAAGAATCAAGCGCCCAAGTCCAAGAGAAGTGGAACAAGTGTGACGAAACGAGCAAAACACTCAAAACAAGAGACAGGACAAATACCAATCCCAACTCATCCAAATTCAGGAATTCTCATCTCTATTTTTAAGAGAATTCAAAGAGGAAGAGAATTCAAAAAGAATGAGGTCATTCCGAGCTTGGACGAAGAAGTTCTGACCAAAACAAGTTTACCGAATATCAACGTAAAGTATGCATACCGGTTTGCAAACGAATTTTCATGACACAGGGGAGTATGCAAATGGTTATGCGTACTTAAACCCTGGATTTTGATTTTGAATGATGTTATGCATGCATACAGTAGATGTACCATGAAGTCCAAACATCCCAAACTACTATTTTCAAACCTAAACGTTTAAGAACCTTAAACACAGATCAAGTTAGGTAGAAATGAACAATAAGCAAGGTACATGCATCATTATAAATCACAAATCTTGCTCAGGTTTATAGACATACCTTTTTAGAAGAATCCAGTCGAATTCTACAGCCTTGCCAATATAATCTGTGTGCCCCAATTCTCGTGCTTCCTCACCGTATACATAGCGAGGCATTCCTTGGTGAGGATGCACTTACAACACAATCAAGTTGTGTTGGGGTGAACAATGTCTTGCTCACCTACAAGTGACCTTTGGATTATTATGAAAGAGATCGCTTTTAGAACCTTTCACATCCAATTCCATTTTCCAAAAACTTGTTAAGTTCCAACATCATGGATCTTTTGCCTTCTCCATAGTCATGGAATTTTCTCGAAGATCATTCCTTTTCACACTCAAAGCATCATTGGCTTTCTTTGGTACCCAAGTCTTCTCCAATTGGGAACATCGGATCTTTTCTTCGTCTTTACGAAGTTATCCTTTTGATAACCATTACGATTGTGAAACGGATTCGTATGACGTTTATATGCAAATCTAGATTTATCACAGCACTGATTCATTTGCCTAAAGGTTGGACAGTTACAACATGTAGCGTTAAGGGGATTAGTCTTAACATATGATCTTGGTTTCACAACTTCTTGTGATGCCCAAACAAGAACATCATGAAGTTTCTCATTCCTTATACGAAACGACATCTCCTTTCCAGGTGACCTTTATTTCGCAATAGTGGCAAACATAAGGAATGCTCTTGCCTATATCCGTATGTCTTGACTTTTGGAGGTTGATATACTTTGCTCTTTAGAACCTTAACCTAAAGGTATTTTACTTTTCCCATCGATTGGAAATATTTTGTTGAGAAGAATCACTAGCCTTGACAAATTTACTCTTTGATAATACTTGGAGCATCTATACCCTTATAGCCCAATCCTCATGTATCACGATGATTTTTATTTTCTCCTAGCATAGTGGTTAATTTGCTTGAACTAGTATTGAACTTTTTAAAGTCATCTTCTAATATTTTGATTTTATCAAGAGCAAGACTAAATCGGCTTCAAGGCGTTTTCTCGAAATGAAATAAACGCTTTCTGTCATCAAAACTTGCTTTGCCGAGAGTTAATCCTTCCTTCGGTTTACAAGTTTCTCTTTCAACAAGAAGTATTTTTGATATACACGATCACATTCTAATGACTTTCTACTTAGGGTTTCCTCGATATCTTTGAGGACCGATTCGCAAGAGCGATTAGACCATAAAGACCTTCGTAAATCCTTTTCAATTTCTTGTTTTCTCGACGGAGAGGAGTCGAAGAGGTGTGACACGAAGTTGTAATCTTCTTCATTTTTTCCACGAATCCAAAAACTTAACATATACTCGAGACTTCCTCATCAAAATCTCTATCAATATCTGAATCACTTTCATCGAAAGTTCATCCAACCTATTCTTCTAGGAGTGTTTCCCAATCAACAGTTTTTCAAGAGAATGTTTAGAAATTGATTTAGATGTGACGTTCTCTCGGGTGAATCAAGCTTTAAATCATCTGGTAATTTCTAATCAAGTGCGTTATTAGAGAAAGACTCGTCCATATTTAGATCGCTACAAACACATACTTGTAAGGTCTTTAAACGTGTTTGCCTGCTCTGATACCAATTGAAAAAGCGGGGGTATAACAACCCCACCCAATATTTCGATTAGCAATCTGTATGGACTAACTCTAATATACTTTTAAGAGAATCAACTAGGCAGTCATACTCAATCTTAATAAAAAAAGTATATCAAGGAGTTAATATCTCTATCTCTCGATTTAATTATTACTCAAGCAAATAGAAATCATGAGTCTAATTAAATATAAGAGAGATTAACTTGAACAGTACCAAAGACCAATGTTGAAGTGTCAATCAATGTAAATCAACAACCAAAGGTTGGATATTCTAATTGATTGATCTTAGCACACAACTTTTGTGATATTTCAATTATATAACAAAATATAATGCGAAATAGAAATAACACAGACACCAGAAGTTTTGTTAACGAGGAAACTGCAAATGCAAAAAAAACCCGGGACTAGTCCAGATTGAATACACACTGTATTAAGCCGCTATGAACACTAGCCTACTACAAACTAACCCGGTGCGGGATGTAGTTGAACCCCATCAATCTCACACCGATTCAAGGTGCGGTTGCGCTCCTTACGTCTCGATCCCGGCGGATACTACGTACTTGATTCCCTTAGCTGATCTCACCTACAACTAAGAGTTGCTACGACCCAAAGTCGAAGACTTCAATAAACAAATCAGTATCACGAAAAGTATATGATAATACATAAATCACATGCTCCCACAGACAAACCTATGAGTTTTTGTTCCGTCTTTTGATAAATCAAAGTGAACGAGAACGATTGATAACCGGACTTATATTCCAGAAGAACAGCCTAGTATTATCAATCACCTCACAATAATCTAAATCATATGGTAGCGAAACTAGATATTGTGGAATCACAAACGATGAGACGAAGATGTTTATGATTTCTTTTTTATCTTGCCCTATCGGAGATATAATCTCAAGTCAATTATTCAATTGAACTCGTCTGATAGAAAATGGCAAGATCGGATCGCTCAACTACAAGAGAAGTAGTTTCAAATGCAGCTTCGCAATCCCAATGAAGTCTTTCGATCGTTAACCTCTGGGGTCTCGAGAAGAAACCTAAGGTTAAAGGAGAATCGACTTTAGCAAAACCAACTAGTATCACACGAGGAGGTGTGGGGATTAGTTTTTCCAGTTGCTAGATTTCCCCTTATATAGTTTTTAAATCAGGGTTTGCAATCTAAGTTACCTTGGTAACAAAGCATTCAATATTCACCGTTAGATGAAAAACTTGATTCAACCAAGCTAATATCTTTCAACCGTTAGATCGAAACTTAGATTGTCACACACAAATGAAATGTATTTATTAAGGTTTGAGTAACCGTACCTAAACGTGTACACTTAGTTGGTTCACAAATAGTTAACCAATGGTTAGCCATATGAGCACTTTCATATTAACCGTATTCATCTTTCTCATAACTAGTTCAAATGACTCATAAGAACTAGTTCAGAGTTGTTCATTGCTTAGGTCTTTATTCATAGACACAATTGAAGCAAAATCGGTTTGATCCACTTGAATCAATTCATGAACAATATAGCCACAGTTGCAAAGATTGCATTCCTTATAATTTATTGTTTTAAGTTCATGAACTACCGATTTGAGAAATAACTTAGTGCGCGTACGGGTATGCATGCATTATACCGGATTTGAGTTTACAAACTCGGCAGAAATTTTCGGTTGAAAACTTCCGTGGGTACGCATACCTAAGGTGACCAAACTTACAAACTGTGAGAATTTTCTATATGAACACTTCCATAAAAGTCACAGTACTCAACCTGTCTCCTTTACCAATACCGCAAGCACTCATATGCACGCACTTGGTTTCCGGCACATGGATTTATACACTAATGTGCGAACACACTATATATGCTTATATCCATAGTCGGTAATGTCAACTCTACATTTCAATCATTGAAACATTCTTCTATAATGTTATAACAATCGTTATTCACTTACTATCGTCATCAAAGCTACTTTCAAGATTGAACGTCATCATGACTTTCGTCACGGGTAAAGATGAAAATGGTTAAAGCGAAATCTCACAATACATATTTCGAGAAAAGATAGGCGAGTAAACTCGGTTCGAAATAGCAAATGTGTATGTATAAGAAAACTATTATACTTATCGACTATTGTCTCAAGAGTAGGAGATAGAGTAGACTTTTGAGTGACAGATGAGTTCAATTCTCCACATACCTTTTTTGGATGAAGTTCCACTTGTTCCTCGAGTAGTTCTTCGTATTCGTAAGATGATCGCCATGGAGTCTCGGAGCTCAACTACACTTAACTATCCTAGACCGAGACTTAGTCATAAGTAAACTAGACATATAGTTTTGATCACTAATATTGACAAACATGCTTGATATAGCAACGCATGCGAGTTCGACCGACCCGATTCTCTGATGACCCGACATGGGCGATCTAGATTAAATTCCTTAAGGAATTTGGCGCATCGACCAACCAACTTCTAACTTTATTTAAAAGTGTGTGTGGCCGGTTTAAAGCGATATGATTGGTTGATGGGAAAGGGGGCCGGCAAGCAATCTTATGGGGCGTGGCCGGCTAGCCACGGGCGGTGCCCGTTGGGGCGAACTGGCCGGCCAAGTGGCGCGACCACGCCTCCTCTTGTTGCTGCTCTTATTCGCTACGGCTCCTCTTTAATTCTTGTTTTCTGATTTAAGTAGGACTTTGCTCCTACTAGCTCCATGGCGGATTAATTTCTAGCTTACCTAGGTTTAGTCTCGACCAATAGGGTTCGAGATATTGCGTAGCGCAAAAACCTAATTTTTGTAAAATAATAAAATTAGGTTAAAGAAGCTAATTTTGTGGGTTGCCGAAAAATCAATCAATTTTTGGATTGGATTTTACCTGCTACAAAAAAATCACTAATTTAATATCAAAAGCGGCATAACTTTGCGTGCCTATGATTGAGTACTTCCACACGCATTTTAATCCAGACACTTGAGATTCATGCTACTCTACCGGGAGCGAGCATTAATCGTCATGTCATGTCAATATTAATAGTTCAACAAGGGAACATGGCATAGAAAAATACTCAAAAATTTACAAAATATTTGGGATTGTTGCTACACGCTCCATTACGGATAAATTTCATATATAAATATCTTGAATTGCTCAATGCATGTGTAAGTAAAGAGGCTCGGCACTCATCACTTTTAAATGGCTGTTTCTTTGCGAGAATGAAAGCACATTAAAGCCTTTGGGTTTCACAATTTTATCCACTGAACTAAAACCACCATCAACACTTTATTGATTTAGGTTTCTTCGTGAAACGCTATTAGGTCTAATGATCAAAAGATCCGCTTGGGACTATGGACGCCAGTCCGACTATCTTTACCTTGATAGTTCGTGAATCCTCGATCTTGCTTTTTATGTTATCGAGGTTTTCGTAATCTCTTTCATGCAAGATAGATAGTAATCGCAAAGTTCGCTCGTCTCGACTTTGTGATTCCTCAAGATAGATATCTAAAGACCGATCTTAGTTGATCTTTCAAGATTGTTCTTAAAGGTGGCTAAGAATCTAGGTTTCTCTTGGGGAGTCATAAGTTTCGGATTTGTGAGGTTTGCTAGCTTTGTCTATTGCAAACATATTTCCACGTATTGATCTAAATTAACGGAAATCAAATAGGCTTATCTGTTAGAGGAAAATTGGTATCAAAAGTCTTCACTTTGGCTGAAGCAACTCTTAGGCTGTAAAGGACGTCAGCTAAGAGAATCAAGTGCATAGAACCTTGCGAGGTTCAAGAGACATAAGGAGAGCGACTGTAACTAAATCGCTTGGAGGGTGGGTTCGGTCTCAATTACATTCCAGTCCGAAGTCCGATAGTAGGCTAGTTATCCAGTAAGTGGCTTAATACAGTATGGCATTCAATCTGGACAAGGTCCCGGGTTATTCTCGCTATTGAGGTTTCCTTGTTAACAAAATTTCCGGTGTCTTGTGTTTTTCCTTTTCCATATTATATTGTTTATCTTTATAATTGGATTTACACAGGTTAGTACGTATTCAATCAAAGTAGATACGTTCGCTTAATTGTAATCGATTACGAGACTAGTTTCTTGTAGAATTCGTATCTTGAAAGATAGATAACAATTTTAATCACTTGGCGGAATTCAAGTTGAATTATTTGGATACGACTAAATTGATCTTGGATATTGATTCTTGAGATCGTCCAAGTACTCTGCTTAACAATCAGTTCACGGACCTTGTGTCTATATACATACTGATTGGGTAGAGGTTGAGATATTAACTCTATATACATATTGTCAAGGATCATTCAGTTAGTCTACTTGTTATTGTATTAAGTTTTTTCCATACAGGTTGCCAAACAAAAAGTTGGGTGTATTTAGTATCCCCTAGTGTTTTCAATTAATGAGCAAGCAAACAATGTTGATCAATTGCTCAGGTTTGCGATCTCAGATATGTGTACAAGAGTACAATCACATTAACGTACTCACTGTGCCTTTTCATGGCACAAACTACTTTAGGTGGAAAAAAGACAGGTTCTTTTTTTCTTACAAGCTCGTGACTTTCGGACATGGGCTCTTGTTGTAAGAGGATATAATGCTCCACTAATGGAGAAGGAGTTGACAGCCCTAAAACAAAAAGTATCAAATCGGTGAGCACCGCTGTCGAATCCCGCAAGTGTTGTTATCTCAAGCTTGTTGTCAAGTTTAGTTGCCAAAACTATAAGTCTTGATTTCTAATACTTATAGCCAAGTATCGGATTAGGATAGAAAATGTAGTTTAGCATTAGACTTCAATGCTCATCTATCAAGACGAAGAACTACTAAGGGAGCATGTGGAACTTCATCAAGAAAAGGTATCCGAGGCTTGAACTCATCTATCACTCAAAAGTTCTATCTACTCTATCTCCTATTTGAGACAAAAGTCGATAGTCATAAGCAATAAAAGTGCTGAATGCATTTTAACCCATAAATACATTAGCTGGGGACTCATTATTTCCAATAAACTTGTTTTAAGTGTTTTCTAGAATAATCTTCAAGTGGAGAATCTTGCCTCGAAAGGCACCGAGGAACATGTTATTCGGACTCACCGCTGGTTAAGGGGCACCCCCACTACTAAGGGGCACCCACCGCTATCTAAGACCCCACCACAGATAAGGGGAACTTTTACCTTCTTTGCTTGAAATGGCATTTCATGAAAGTAGTTATTCTCCTGCGTGATTTTTGGTTCATAAATTTGAAGAGATATTGTCGATTTTCTCATTGATTTAGATAGATATCGAAAGTTATCGCACCAAAACAAATTTGGTAAGAGAGTTATTCACATAAACAAGGGAAGATATTCGTCGATTCTTGGTTGCACATACGAGAGTTATACTGGATTTCAGTTTTATGGTTGGAAGATATGTTCAGTTGAAGAGCAGATATTATTCTCCGGATTATTTTCTATCGATTGAGAAATGATCTTGACAATCCAAAGACGTGTGGAGGTGCAAAACAGAGAAGAAAATATCTCGGCTAATCACATATTTTCTCGTGTTTACTGAAGTTGGCATTTGGACAAACACAAGTTTGAATCAATCCGAGACGAGAACATAACGTGTTTGGACCGTGGAAATAAGTGTGTGGGAAGAGATTCAACTGCAAATGAACACATGAGAATGGAAAGAACATAAATAAAAGGAAAATTATTCCCGTGGATGTTAAAGGATCATGGGAGTTATTGTCAAGGATTTCTTGATGCTCGTGGTGGATATAAAGGCCGCTTGGGAGTCGAGAGAGGTATCGAGAGTTGGGGAGAAGAGTAGAGGATTGAAGAGCAGATTTTTCTTCGCCGCAGAAGAGAAGAAGAAGAAGAACAGCACTACACTTGTAGTCCGTCGTTTAGAACTATCAATGTTTCTTCCAAGAACGACAGCTTTCTATGACGTAACAAAACAATTGTTTTCTATAATAGCTTTGTAATCGCTACAAGTCACAAGTAAACTCGGCTTTCTTATCTTTTCACCTCTTGTAAGCACTTTTGAGTAATAAAAATGAATTTTGAGCGTGTCTACACTATGAGGAGTTAAACCCCTACACTGGTCGACTGATGAATCCGAATTTCATATATGGGTGAATATATTTTATTCTTTTTATGACTTTTGCACTTATTTTAAATTGATATATGATTTGAATTAATTAGTTATTATTTTATTTGATGGGTCATGCTTGCTTAAATGTTCGATGTCCCATGCTTACGATTTATAACTAATATTTTGAGAATCTACCGGCAAAAATAAGGTTTATGGTTATTTTATTTATTGAATGATAATTGCTGGAGAATAAATAATCGAGCTTTGAGATATGAATTATGGAATCCTAGACCCAAAGTGACTCTCGCTTGTTTATTATTTTCTTAAATCTTAAATTTAATCTTCACAAGTCTTGAAATTAACTTTATTACTACAACAATCAAAAAATCATCATTTTACGCCAATACGCTGCATTCTTCTGTTTTTGCATTAATTTTAGGTTTATTTTTATTTTTTTTGTACAAGATTACTCTATATTAGATTTTCTTTTCCATTTTATGCTTTTTTTGTATTTGTTTTCGGGGAATTTTTGAGGACGATGGCTTTTTCTTAAGGAGACGTCACCTAAAATGACACCGCGTAATATAAGCATAAAATTCAAACTATCGTGCAACCTCATTTGAGATGACGCTTGGTGAATATATGATAGGCACCCAGATGGAGTTTTTGCTCCCAAATGGTAAGGAAAAATCTCCTTAATGATATATGAGAAGTATTACAAATACACACAAGCTAGTTTGGAACAAAGACTGAGAATTATGGGAATGCCAAAATTATTAAATGACGATGATGATGGTCTGTAGTGACTCTCTTTCCGCATGTACTTGTAGATTACCCTCGTGGATGATTGTGTAGATGATTTTCCTAATTCCATAGATGAATCTATCTCACAAGATAATTCACCGAACTTAGAGGTTTTCTAGTCCCCTAGACTTCCAAAAATACCTAATTTAGGCTAGAATTATGTGCTTCTAAAATATTGTTGGAGCACTTTGCATCTAAATACCCGATGATTTGCCTATTCTCGAAATTGTGCATGAACTAATTGATGCTTCCCCATCCTCATATTATGCTCTTACACACTTCCTGTGTTGTAAAAACTTGGTTTGGAGGTAAGTCTTTTCTTTTTATAGTTTCGTGTCTCCGTTGTCATGATCGCAATGTGAAGTCAAGCCATTTGTGAATATAATATTTTGGGTTGATCCTCAAATTTTCTGTGTTATTAGTTTATGGGGATCTTTTTATAAATTCCAGTAGGTATATTTGTTTGTTTATTTTTGTTTATTTTATTTTTATTTCTTTTTGAATTTCCCATCTTTTAATTTTTACGTTGATTTATTCAATTACATTGAGGACAAATGTAATGTTTAAGTGTAGGGAGTGGTTAACTTTTTACTTTTTTTTTCAGAACAAGCTATTGAGTGGGTCAAAAAAATGAAAAAAATAATATAATTGTTAGGCTTATGACCACTGTGATAAATGGGTCTATTTCATGTATTTTCATTATGACCAAATTGTGGTAATGGTCTTAAAAAAAAAAAAGAATGATCATTTGTAATGGTCTATAAAAATATATATTATGATTGTTAGGTTATGACCACTGTAGCTGTCTTTTCTTTTTTTTTCTTGCATATGACTAGTCAGAAGCGGTCTAAAAAAAAATTGTGTCATGGGGTCTGGTGTATGGCATTTGTCATGACCAAACACAGAATGGTCTAACTTTCTCTTATTATATGACCATCCTGCGGTAGCTGTCAATTTTCTCGCTTTGCTCGAGGACTAGCAAATGTAAGGGGATTTGATAAGCACAAAAGTGCGACGCATTTTAACCCATAAATACATTAGCTAGGACTCATTATTTCTCTAATAAACTTGTTTTAAGTGTTTTCAGAAATAATCTCTTGTGGAGAATTCTGTTGAAAGGCACCGAGGAACATGTTATTCGGACTCTCACTTTGTTGGTTAAGGGGCACCCTAATTACTAAGGGGCACCCACTCTTACTCCGCACCCCACCACAGATAAGGGGAACTTTACCTTCTTTGTTTGAAATACGATTTGGCGGAAAGTAGTTATTCTCCCGCGTGATTTTTGGTTCATAAATTTGAAGAGATATTGTCGATTTTCTCATTGATTTGGATAGATATCGAGTTATCAGACCAAAACAAATTTGGTAAGAGAGTTATTCACATAAACAAGGGAAGATATTCGATTCTTGGTTGCACATACAGAGTTATACTCGGGATTTGAGTTTATGGTTGGAAGATATGTTCAATTGAAGAGCGGATATTATTCTCCTGATTATTTTCTATCGATTGAGAAATGATCTTGACAATCAAAAGACGTGTGGAGGTGCAAAATGAGAAGAAAATATCTCGGCTAATCACATATTTTCTCGTGTTTCATCGGTTGGCATTTGGACAAACACAAGTTTGAATCAATCTGGACGAGAACATAACGTGTTTGGACCGTGAAATAAGTGTGTGGAAGAGATTCAACCGCAAATAACACATGAGAATGGAAAGAACATAAATAAAAGGAAAATTATTCCCGAGGATGTTAAAGGATCATGGGAGTTATTGTCAAGGATTTCTTGATCTTGTGGTGGATATAAAGGCTGCTTGGGAGTCGAGAGAGGTATCGAGAGTTGGGGAGAAGAGTAGAGGATTGAAGAGCGATTTTTTCTTTGTGTAGAAGAGAAGAAGAAGAAGAACGATTACACTTGTAGTCCGTCGTTTAGAACTATCAATGTTTCTTCCAAGAACACAGTTTCTGTGACGAACAAAACAATTGTTTTCTATAACGGTTTGTAATCGCGCTACAAAATTAAGTAAACTCGTTTTCTTATCTTTCACCTCTTGTAAGCACTTTTGAGTAATAAAAATGAATTTTGAGCGTGTCTACACTATGAGGAGTTAAACCCCCTACACCCGGGTCGACGGATGAATCCGAATTTCATATATGGGAATATATTTTATTCTTTTTATGACTTTTGCACTTATTTTAAATTGATATATGATTTGAATTAATTAGTTATTATTTTATTTGATGGGTCATGCTTGCTTAAATGTTCGATGTCCCATGCTTACGATTTATAACTAATATTTTGAGAATCTACCTTGGCAAAAATAAGTGTTTCAGTGTTATTTTATTTATTGAGCGATAATTGTTGAGAATAAATAATTGAGCTTTATGATATGAATTCTATGGAATCCTAGACCCAAGTAACTCGCTTTTTGTTTATTATTTTCGTTAAATCTTTAAATTTAATCTTCACAAGTCTTAGAGTTCGAATCCTTATTACTACAACAATCAAAATCTCATCATTTTGCCGCGACGCGTACTTGTTTTTAGATTAATTTTTAGGTTTATTTTTATTTTTTTGTCACAAGTATTTTCATTTCATATTAGATTTTCTTTTTTCCATTTTATGCGTTTCTTTTTGTATTTGTTTTCGGGAATTTTTGAGGACGATGGCTTTTTCTCGAGAGACGTCACCTAAAATGACATCGTTGGCATTATAAGCATAGAAATTCAAACTATCGTGCAACCTCATTTGAGATGACGCTTGGTGAATATATGCATAGGCAACGGTATGGAGTTTTTGCTCCACAAATGGTTAGTGAAAAATCTTCTCTAATGATATATGAGAAGTATTACAAATACACACAAGCTAGTTTGGAACAAAGACGAGAATTATGGAATGCCAAAAATTATTAAATGATGATGATGATCAGTGCTTGTAGTGACTCTCATTCCCAGCATAATTTGTAGATTACCCTTGTGGATGATTGTGTAGATGATTTTCCTAATTCCATAGATGAATCTATCTCACAAGATAATTCACCGAACTTAGAGGTTTTTCTAGTCCCCTAGACTTCCAAAAATTACCTAATTTAGGGTTAGAATTATGTGCTTCTAAAATATTGTTGGAGCACTTTGCATCTAAATACCAGGATGATTTGCCTATTCCCGAAATTGTGCATGAACTAATTGATGTTTCCCCAAATCCCCATATTATGTTCTTTACACACTTCCTTGTGTTGTAAAACTTGGTTTGGAGGTAAGTCTTTCTTTTTTATAGTTTCAAGTGTCTCCGCGTTGTCATGACGTAAATGTGAAGCTTCTGTCATTTGTGAATATAATATTTTGGGTTGATCCCCAAATTTTGAGTTATTAGTTTATGGGGATCTTTTATGTACATTCCAGTAGGTATATTTGTTTATTTATTTTTGTTTATTTTATTTTTATTTCTTTTTGAATTTCCCATCTTAATTTTTACGTTGATGACTCAATTACATTGAGGACAATGTAATGTTTAAGTGTAGGGAGTGGTTAACTTTTTACTTTTTTTTTTTTCAGAACAAGCTATTGAGTGGTCAAAAAAAAATAATATAATTGTTAGGCTTATGACCAATTTGATAAGAATCTATTTTCATGTATTTTCTTATTATGACCATTTTGGTAGGCGGGTCTTTAAAAAAAAAAAAAAAAAAGAATGATCATTTGTGTAGCGGGTCTATAAAAATATATTATGATTGTTAGGGGTTATGACCACTTTATTGTAGCGGGTCTTTTCTTTTTTTCTTGCATGTTATGACTATCGTAATGGTCTAAAAAAAATTTGTGTCGCGGGTCTTGTGTATGGCATTTGTCATGACCACTGTAGCTGGGTCTAACTCTCTCTTATTATATGACCATCTCAGTATGGGTCAATTTTACTGTTTGCTCGAGGACTAGCAAAATGTAAGTGTGGGGGATTTGATAAGCACAAAAGTGCGACGCATTTTAACCCATAAATACATTAGCTAGGACTCATTATTTCTCTAATAAACTTGTTTTAAGTGTTTTCTAGGAAATAAGCTCTTGTGGAGAATTAGGTTGAAAGGCACCCTTGAGGAACATGTTATTCGGACTCTCACTTTGTTGGTTAAGGGGCACCCGATTACTAAGGGGCACCCACTGCTTATCGGTGCCCACCACAGATAAGGGAACTTTACCTTCTTTGTTTGAAAAACGATTTGGCGGGAAAGTAGTTATTCTCTGCGTGATTTTTGGTTCATAAATTTGAAGAGATATTGTCGATTTTCTCATTGATTTGGATAGATATCGAGTTATTGCACCAAAACAAATTTGGTAAGAGAGTTATTCACATAAACAAGGGAAGATATTCGTCGATTCTTGGTTGCACATACAGAGAGTTATACTCGGGATTTCGGTTTATGGTTGGAAGATATGTTCAAATGAAGAGCGAGATATTATTCTCCTGGATTATTTTCTATCGATTGAGAAATGATCTTGACAATCCAAAGACGTGTGGAGGTGCAAAACGAGAGAAGAAAATATCTCGGCTAATCACATATTTTCTCGTGTTCTTTGAAGTTGGCATTTGGACAAACACAAGTTTGAATCAATCCCGGACGAGAACATAACGTGTTTGGACCGTGAAATAAGTGTGTGGGAAGAGATTCAACCGCAAAATGAACACATGAGAATGGAAAGAACATAAATAAAAGGAAAATTATTCCCGTGGATGTTAAAGGATCATGGGAGTTATTGTCAAGGATTTCTTGATCTTTGTGGTGGATATAAAGGCCGCTTGGGAGTCGAGAGAGGGTATCGAGGGAGTTGGGGAGAAGAGTAGAGGATTGAAGAGCGATTTTTTCTTGTTCTTTACTGCTGAGAGAAGAAGAAGAAGAAACAGACTACACTTGTAGTCCGCCGTTTAGAACTATCAATGTTTCTTCCAAGAACGAGCAGGTTTTAAACGTGAGAACAAAACAATTGTTTTCTATAACGGTTTGTAATCGCTAGCGACGTTGCGAAACTCGGTTTTCTTATCTTTTCACCTCTTGTAAGCACTTTTGAGTAATAAAAATGAATTTTGAGCGTGTCTACACTATGAGGAGTTAAACCCCTACAACTTTGGTCGACGGATGAATCCAATTTCATATATGGGTGAATATATTTTATTCTTTTTATGACTTTGCACTTATTTTAAATTGATATATGATTTGAATTAATTAGTTATTATTTTATTTGATGGGTCATGCTTGCTTAAATGTTCGATGTCCCATGCTTACGATTTATAACTAATATTTTGAGAATCTACCTTGGCAAAAATAAGTGTCGGTGTTATTTTATTTATTGAGCGATAATTGTTGAGAATAAATAATTGAGCTTTATGATATGAATTCGGTGGAATCCTAGACCCAGTGACTCTCGCTTTTGTTTATTATTTTCGTTAAATCTTTAAATTTAATCTTCACAAGTCTTAGAGTTCGAATCCTTATTACTACAACAATCAAAATCTCATCATTTTGGCGCCGTCGACGCGTACTTGTTTTTAGATTAATTTTTAGGTTTATTTTTATTTTTTGTACAGTATTTTCATTTCATATTAGATTTTCTTTTTTCCTTTTTATGCGTTTCTTTTTGTATTTGTTTTCAGGGACTTTTTGAGGACGATGGCTTTTTCTGAGGAGACGTCACCTAAAATGACACTGGCAGAATATAAGCATAGAAATTCAAACTATCAGGCAACCTCATTTGAGATGACGCTTGGTGAATATATGCATAGGCAACGGTATGGAGTTTTTGCTCCACAAATGGTAAGTGAAAAATCTCCTCTAATGATATATGAGAAGTATTACAAATACACACAAGCTAGTTTGGAACAAAGACTGAGAATTATGGAATGCCAAAAATTATTAAATGATGATGATGATCAGTCTTGTAGTGACTCTCTGCTCCGGCATGTAATTTGTAGATGACCCCGTGGATGATTGTGTAGATGATTTTCCTAATTCCATAGATGAATCTATCTCACAAGATAATTCACCGAACTTAGAGGTTTTTCTAGTCCCCTAGACTTCCAAAAATTACCTAATTTAGGGTTAGAATTATGTGCTTCTAAAATATTGTTGGAGCACTTTGCATCTAAATACCCAGATGATTTGCCTATTCCCGAAATTGTGCATGAACTAATTGATGTTTCCCCAGTCCCCATATTATGTTCTTTACACACTTCCTTGTGTTGTAAAAACTTGGTTTGGAGGTAAGTCTTTCTTTTTTATAGTTTCAGTGTCTCCGCGTTGTCATGACATAAATGTGAAGCTGTCATTTGTGAATATAATATTTTGGGTTGATCCCCAAATTTTCAGGTTATTAGTTTATGGGGATCTTTTATGTACATTCCAGTAGGTATATTTGTTTATTTATTTTTGTTTATTTTATTTTTATTTCTTTTTGAATTTCCCATCTTAATTTTTACGTTGGATGACTCAATTACATTGAGGACAATGTAATGTTTAAGTGTGGGGGGAGTGGTTAACTTTTTACTTTTTTTTTTCAGGAACAAGCTATTGAGTGGGTCAAAAAAAAAAAAAAAAAAAAATAATATAATTGTTAGGCTTATGACCAACAGTATAGCGGGTCTATTTTCATGTATTTTCTTATTATGACCAGTCAGTAATGGGTCTTTAAAAAAAAAAAAAAAAAAAAAGAATGATCATTTGTGTAGCGGGTCTATAAAAAATATATATTATGATTGTTAGGGTTATGACCAGCTGTGTAGCGGGTCTTTTCTTTTTTCTTGCATGTTATGACTAGCTGTGTAGCGGGTCTAAAAAAAAAAAAATTGTGTCATGGGTCTTGTGTATGGCATTTGTCATGACCCAGTGTAGTAGTGTCTAACTCTCTCTTATTATATGACCATCTCGTGGAAGTGTCAATTTTCTCTGTTTTGCTCGAGGACTAGCAAAATGTAAGTGTGGGGATTTGATAAGCACGAAAGTGCGACGCATTTTAACCCATAAATACATTAGCTAGGACTCATTATTTCTCTAATAAACTTGTTTTAAGTGTTTTCTAGAAATAAGCTCTTGTGGAGAATTCGGTTCGAAAGGCACCGGAGGAACATGTTATTCGGACTCTCACTTTGTTGGTTAAGGGGCACCCCAATTACTAAGGGGCACCCACTGCTATCGGCACCCCACCACAGATAAGGGAACTTCACCTTCTTTGTTTGAAATGCAGATTTTGGCGGGAAAGTAGTTATTCTCCTGCGTGATTTTTGGTTCATAAATTTGAAGAGATATTGTCAGATTTTCTCATTGATTTGGATAGATATCGAGTTATTGCACCAAAACAGATTTGGTAAGAGAGTTATTCACATAAACAAGGGAAGATATTCACATTCTTGGTTGCACATACGAGAGAGTTATACTCGGGATTTCAGTTTTATGGTTGGAAGATACGTTCAGTTGAAGAGCAGATATTATTCTCCGGATTATTTTCTATCGATTGAGAAATGATCTTGACAATCCAAAGACGTGTGGAGGTGCAAAACATAGAAGAAAATATCTCGGGTAATCACATATTTTCTCGTGTTTACTGAAGTTGGTATTTGGACAAACACGAGTTTGAATCAATCCAGGACGAGAACACAACGTGTTTGGACCGTGAAATAAGTGTGTGGGAAGAGATTCAACTGCAGCGAACACATGAGAATGAAAAGAACAGAAATAAAAGGAAAATTATTCCCGTGGATGTTAAAGGATCATGGGAGTTATTGTCAAGGATTTATTGATGTTGTGGTGGATATAAAGGCTGCTTGGGAGTCAGAGAGAGGTATCGAGAGTTGGGGAGAAGAGTAGAGGATTGAAAGAGCAGATTTTTCTTGTCAGCTGCTTTCGAGAGAAGAAGAAGAAGAAGAAGAACAGAATACACTTGTAGTCTGTCGTTTAGAACTGTCACTGTTTTTTCCAATAACGACAGTTTTCTGCGACAAAACAAAACAATTATTTTCTATAACAATCATTGTAACAGTTTTGTAACTGCTTTACAGCGTCGCGAAACTCAGTTTTCTTATCTTTTCACCTCTTGTAAGCACTTTTGAGTTATAAAAATGAATTTTGAGCGTGTCTACAATATGAAGAGTTAAACCCCTACACTGGGTCGACGGATGAATCCGAATTTCATATGTGTGTGAATTTATTTTATTCTTTTTATGACTTTTGCACTTATTTTAAATTGATATATGATTTGAATTAATTAGTTATTATTTTATTTGATGGGTCATGATTGTTTAAATGTTTGATGTCCCATGCTTACGATTTATAACTAATATTTTGAGAATCTACCTTGGCAAAAATAAGAGTCGGTGTTATTTTATTTATTGAGCGATAATTGAGCCTTATGATATGAATTCTGTGGAATCCTGACCCATGACTCTCGCTTTTGTTTATTATTTTCGTTAAATCTTTAAATTTAATCTTCACAAGTCTTAGAGTTCGAATCCTTATTACTACAACAATCAAAAATCTCATCAATAGCTATATAGACTTCATTTATAAACATTTGATATTTCGAGCTGGGTTTAACTTTAAACATATATTTCTCGAAATATGTGTTGGTAAGTGTTGATGGTGGGTTTTCATTTGAGGTTAAATTTGTAAAACCCGGGAAAAATCATGCGCCGACATCTTGTAAAAGATAAAGCCATTTATAAGTGTTGGATACTCCCTCACTTAATTCACAAAGAATGGAGCATGTAGCAACAATCCCATGCAGCTGAATACATGAAATTCCTCCAGGTTGGAGCATGTAGCAACAATCCCATCCCGTGAATTTCATATCGGCCTTGTATTTCCAGTACTCATTATCGCGTGTGGCATGACGACCGAGTGTTACTCTTCATGCAGTAACACGAACCTCCAAGCACTATAATGAAACCATGTACGAAATACCCGTATACATGCCGACTCTCGGTGTGTTATACTAGCCCGATTGAGCCCCTCTCGGTGTGTTATACTAGCCCGATTGGAGCCCCTCTAGAGTGTGCATACTAGCCCGAGTGAGCATCCTGGACTGACTCGATCAGTGATATGATTCGATCGCATCATCCAACTCCATAAGCATGATTGGATGACCCCGGATCAATTCCATCACCCCAAGCAGGTATGGAATACCCACGGCCGACTCCGCATGGCCTGGTCATTGGCCTAGCTTGCCAAGAAACCGTTCATACCAAGCATTATGGACGGAAAACCCTAAATTAGGGTTTGCGGCATATTACATGTGTCGCAAACAGTCTCAACCATCCATCTTCGCAAGTATAGATGGAGGGTGTAGATGTAGACTCAAAGGTCCTGAGCATGTCAACACGATTACTGTGGCCCGCCTACACACTTTACCAATCGGTCAAAACCAACCATGGTTGGTCGTGACAAAATTGTCACCCAAACAAGAGATGGCGACGGCTTTGGAAAGCCAAAATTAGGGTTTCAAGCCATCACGCGCGTCCATCTTCTCCTAAGATGAATGGAGGGTCACATATTAGATTAGCGGGGCCGGCCATACCAAAGATGACCATCGTGGGCCCATCTACCTCCTCATGTGTTCGGCCAAGGCATATCATGCCCGGTTAATCCAAACGTGTGTCCAAACTAGCATGTCCACGCCTCCCAAACCACAAATGATCTCGACCACTCGACTTCGCCTGACGATTTGGATGGCTCGGATCACGTTTTCATGGGATAGTCGGTATAGGTGTGAACATCACCTACCACCTACACGCCGGTATGATCGACCAAGACCGACCAAGATGGGTCGAAGTCTTGAAACGCGTGCCCGAACTAGGGATGTCACGCGGTTTCAACTCCTTTGCGGCAATGGATTGCCTCGCAACCGATCTCAACCACTCAACTTTACCGGTCAAATTGAGTGGCCTAGATCGCGCCTTCATGGGACAAAGGAGGTATGGACGTGCACACTGGCATGCCGTCTACACACATACCCTGGGTCGGTCCTCTCCAAATCTCTTTCCATGCTTGGTTTCACTAAGTGAAGAGTGATGCTTGCGCACCTCTTCAAAAAACCCTAATATTCATTAACGGTCGCAGATGAGTGTCTCAAAGATCATCTCATCCGTCCAACTTCACCAGCTTGGTTATATGATGCGTGTCGTAGGTGCAATCAAATTAATTAATATTTCCACTCAATTAAAAATAATATAATGGAAGTCAAGTTCGTTCCCACGAGGAGCAAGAGATTCTAGTTGTAAAAATTGTCACAAAAAGGGGGGTGTAAAAAGCAAAAGAAAATAAACAAAGCAATTAAAATCGAAAGTTGAAAGCAATAAGAGACAAGACCAAGGAATCCTTCTTCGTTACGAAACAATGAATCAAGTTATGTTCTTTTCTACTTGTTATTAGTCACAGATTATCACCAACCGTAGGATAGCAGGTCCGCTTAGCTAGCCCCAAAATCCCTTATTTCAACGAGTAACAAGTCCGCTTTAGTTATCGATTCTATTCAAAAGAACCACCTTGAGGTTCGCTTACAAGATGTAATTCCCCGAATGCATTAAGATTTATGAATTTAGGTTTAGTACTAGTAGTTAAACTCGGTTCGCTTGGTTCACTTTCTAGCGTTGTTTCTACACACAATTGCTCCACGGAATCCCTCCAAGGTCTTGTGTTTTCTACTTATGTAAAGTGTAATAAAACGTTACGTATTCCCTAACTTATACTAGATGTAGATCAATTAACAAATCAATTTAGCGTGCACTCCAAACAATCTATCAATCAATCATGAATGAATAAACATTCCTATTAGTAAAAACAATCGATAATCATGTGAAAAATCTCAAGATAGAATTGAAACAAAACTCAAAACATAAATTAAGAACTAGGAATTCATCCTCAATCAATAAGAAAATTAGCTACTCATGCTTTTGAAATTCACACAAATAATAAATATTAAAAGGAGAATTTTCAAGTTCACACAAATAATTAAGAAGAAGAATCTTAGAAAAGCAAGCAAAAACACAAGTGTTGTGTGTGTAGAGAGGTGTGTAAAAGATGTAGAAAACTTCTCTATTTATAGGCTTCAATATTCTCCAACTCTTCCAAGGATTAGAATCCTTTTCCTTTAGCAATTCATCTTCCAAATTCAAGTCTTTCTCAACTCTTCATCTTCTCTTTCCAAATTTGAGCCAAATTCTCCATCCAATTCCTAGTCCAAGTCTTCACACCCATGAGAGAAGTCCATAGAAAATTCTGGAATTTTTGCTCGACGGAAAACTGGGATTATGGCCGGAATCCGGCCGGAATAGTCGTCGCCGGCCACCTGAAAATTCTGTCCGTCGAGGGAATATGCGACGGAATATTCCGTCGATCCACCGTTAGGACTAACGGTCAAACGGGTCAACCGTTAGTCAACAGGGTCAAAGAGAATGAGTGAGTCGAGCAGTCAGCATTTAACTCAGCTGACTGGTCTTACTGGGGTGAGTTGAGTCGCTGAATCACCGAGTTATCCGAACGAGCCACTGAGTCAACTCATCAGAACTGAACTCCAGCCGAGTTCTGTTTGTATTCTGGTGATTCCCGGCCGAGTTCAGGCCATTCTTTCCTTCATTCCTGTTGAGAGTCCTAGCACATACATCTATAGCAATTCTCCATTCTTGCAGCAGAGCTTCAGCTGACTCAGTTACATGCCCAGCGTACCAGAAGCACCATCATTCCACCAGTACCAGAACTTATTCCAACTGCATTATCATCTCAATAATTCAAGCCACCTGTTCATCTGCAATTGCAATTGCAGCTGCAACTCTCATTCCTGTGACCTTGCAATCATTTTGCTAATAGCAGCATTATCACTCTGCTTCAGTTCCTGCTACTCTTTGAACCTCCCCTGCAATGCCATAACCAGCTCCAGACCCTCTAATCCCATCAACACCAGCTGCAATAACAGCTCCACTTTAACCCGCTGCTCCAGCCATCAACCCACAGTAACAACACCAGTGCCATTCTCTGACTGAAGCTGCAATCAATTCCACAACCTAGCCACTCCACCAGCTTAGCACCACCCCATTCATCCAGTTCTATCAGCTCAGAACCCATCAAGCTCAAATCATTTTCACAGACTCCATTGCAGTGAGAACCCCATTCTTCCATCTACAGCTGCATACCACCCAGACTCTGTTCAAACACCACCAGAACCATCAGACCACCTGAACCTTCAAGCCATCCATTGCAATCCCCTGAGCAGCAACACTGAATTACTCCACCACTTCCTTGGTTCCATGAATCGGTTCTTCTCAGGCTCAATTAGATTTCAATCTCCCTGAGCTTTAATTCCTTCATCTCTATTTCCCAAATCTGTTCTTGGTTTCAATCTCTTCACTGCTTCTCATCTTCATCTCTTAGCTCTCGATCCCTTTCTCTCGATCAATCGAACTCAAGAACAATATCACTTTATGATTTTACTCAAAACCCATTGTTCTTCTCACCAACAGCTCTCGATTCACAGTAAACTTCAGCTCCTCTCGATTTCACTCAGCAGCAGTTCGTTCTTCACAGACCCATCTCCACAGATCGAACAGCAGAACATATATTCAACCTTAAAACCATGAACATCTTCTCGATTCTCATCGTTTCCATCTTCCTGAGCTTCAATCACAGACTCCATTCGAACCCTTTTCTGTTTCATTCAAACTCCAGCTGATTTCTTCACCATGAGCTCTCCTTTGTTTCATCTTCCATTTCCAATTTCTGGTCTCACAAAGAAAGATCAATTTCTCGCTAAACCGCGAGCTCAGCTCCTTTAATCCACCAGCGAAACTCATTCTCGATCTGTTTTCTCTGGTTTAACAGCAGTCACAGCTGCTTGTTTTTATCAATTTCAGATACTAATGATTTGGGGAAAAAATGTCTTCTCGATTAGGGTTGAATGATTGAGGTGGATTAAAACGCCCCAGGGATAAGACCACCCCAGTTTGGGTGTAACAACACATATATTTCCTGGATAAGGGCTACCCAGTAATGACAACCCCTTAACCATAGCTGGCTGCCTTTTATAATTCTTCAAAGTAAGTTGCCCCTTAACATGTGACTGGGCTCCAGGATAGTGTTCTCCCACGAAATGACAGATTTTCCCTTTTTGCTCAATTTTGGTGATTTCTCCTTCTTTTCGTCCGTGCGACTCCAAAGTATCTAATAGCTCAAAAACACACGTAAAATACATAATTTACAATAAAAATAGCAAAGAAAGCATAAACTACTAGATAGTAAATTAGGTGTATTCTACACCTATCATTATACAACCCTGGTCAGGAGTTAATTGGTTAGTGAGGCGTCATTACCCATCACTTTACCACACCATAATGCAGTACCTGCATAAAATACACACGATACTTCACAAGTATCGACTTCCTGAATAACACGATTATTCAATTCAACGATACATGCTATCTTTCGTGGATCCACGATCCACACATTCCAGAACATCAATCATGTCACAAATGGGGGATACATATTTGGGGTATTGGTCTCAGCGGTTTACGGCGTGCGGCGTGCAACGCGCCATCACAAGAACGTGTTAGGAAGTCATGGACGGTTAGAGATGAACAGGAGAAGTGGGCAAGGCTGGTCGTGTATCACCAACGCACAACTCCACTACTCCATCACTCCACTTCTTCCACTTCCCACGAGAGACGAGAATAAGGCTCAATGACTTGTATAAATAGGTTCTCCGCCCTATTTCAAACAACAACACAAGTCCGGACAAGACGAAAAACCAAGTGTTAATACAAAACGTATTCAAACACCCAGAGCTTGCTTGCATCAATCATAAGCCTGCTCACCTTTCTGTTACAAGTCATAAGCAAGCCAACATTTTCACAATCTCAACACCTTCTTCGCTTCCCTCCCTAAGATCAACCCCATCTCCTTCACTTTGTGACCGAAACAAGTCTGGAACGACCATTTCTTGGTTTAGGCCGGACTTGCACTGTTGATCTCTCGAATCTACAAGCACTCACCGCGCGATGCATTTGTTAAAGGTTTAAATTCATTCCTCATCCACACCCCAAATTACCAAATTCTGCAGGAGTAGTTTTCACCCATAAACAATTGGCGACCACAGTGGGAGGTTGATCTCTCGGTTGCATAAAATTGAATTCTCAATTTTTCGGTTTCCATCTCGCAATGTATCTGGAAACCACAGTGGTTCGAATATCATGGGAAGTGTAGTGGAATCTTTGGAGGATGTCTTGGCAAATCAAGCCAGGTATCACTAGAAGACGAGAGCGAGACATTCGCCTTTTGAATGATATAGCAACACAATTACAAGAAGGGTCGGCATGCATCTACTCAAGCAGTGCAAGAAATGTTGAATCCTTAGTCGAGTCACACCTTTACCGTGGAGAGGAAAAAGAGCGTGCAACAACTCAGAGGGGACTCGGGAACGACGAACAACATGGTCCACCCGACGAAGACTCGAGGCAACTCCACGAGAGGAAAAGACTTGTCCGGGGTACCACAACGTCTACCGGACAAAGAAATGGAGCCTGCAGCTTACGGATCCTGCTTGGGAAGATTTATATCTCAAGACCCTTGTCGAAGCTCGGAAGACTGTTCAATCCGCATCGACCTTTCAACTAAGTGAATAAATGCTTGAGGAAGGAGAGATCAATCAAGGAACACGTGAGTACATAGGATGGGAACGTTCAATTCGATCACTTAGCAGTGATATTACAACACCTCCCATCACCATAGCCAGAGCAGCCGCAAATCCTGGCATCTTATCAAGTGTAACACCTCTGGTAGTTACCAGAGCAACAACTTCCACTCCTTCATCAGGACGAGGAGCCGGAGGGACGAGAGGAGGACCATCCCCCATTACCATTGCAGACTTGATGGAGAAGCGGGAAGTTCTTGCTAAGACTCAAACGGATATGGCCGCAACTCGGAAAAAGAGGTACTCACTTTTCTTAAGACATTAACGATCGATTTCCACAAGATCCGTGACAGCCCCCGGAGCAAAAAAAAAAAAAAAAGAAGGAACACATTCAACGCACCGGAGAAGGTACTTGAAATGCGCGACCTTCATGGACTCGATCAAAGAAGCGACATCGGATATGAGCGGTCTGTCATGGAGACTCCTACACTGGGACTGATCCTCACAACGATCCTCCTCAAGTCAAGTCAATAGTTTCACTATGAACCGAGGCCGGTGGATCGGGAAGCGTTTTCTCTAGTGGAAAGTTTATGCGAACTTTCACTCCTCTCGAAGAATCAGCGCACGGAGACATTTTGCTGCAATCAACCAGAGGAAGTTTACAGGAGCGTCTTCGAATGTGATTACTCTCAAGACTCTCAGGGCATCCAAGGTTCTCCCATGCAAGGTCGTACGGAATCCTACCACAATGACGGACTTCGAGGGAAACCAAACCAGCACATACAGGAGAAGCTCCGCGGAAAGAATCATACAAGTTCATTGCGTCCCACTCCCCACATGGGCGTAAATTCATGAAGAAGACCGGCTTGCATCATTGAGGGCTAAAACCCACGATGCATCTTTGATGACGAAGTATTCTTCTCCATCTTGTGAAGCCACGACCAACGTTCACACGAAGAGGGAACGAACTTTTGTGGCGAGTCATGACCAGAATGGGAAAACGGTATACCGACACTGCCATTATCAATTAGCAGGGGATACTGTTACCCGCCTCTCCACCCAATGGAATACTACAACAAAGAACGAACCACAAGAACAAGTGTTAGATGCTCCACAACAGCTGCAAGATGGCACCAACTCCACAACTGATGAGATTAAAATCGTTGAGGAATCCCCTAGGCCTATCTCCATCATCTCAACCTTGTGTACGGATAAACGCACAAAGCTCGTGGAACTTCTCAAAGAGTACCAGGACGTATTCGCTTGGAGATATGAAGAAATGCCGGATTTAGATGAAAATCGGTCACCCATCATCTACATGTCATACCGGACCCAAGTTGGTTAAACGGTTGTAGTTCAGACACGAGGAAAATGGATAAATCAGAGTCTTTGCATAGACTTCAGAGACTTGAACAGGTGCTGCTCCAAAAACGATCCTCCTCTACCTAACATCGACGTGTTAGTAGATGCAACCGGAGGACACGGCATGTTCTCCTCCATGGATGGATGTAGCGGCTACAACCAGATAAGGATGTACGAGCATGATGCAAGTAAGATTGCTTTTCGAACTCCTCTCGGAAATTTTTATTATACCATACTACCATTTGGTTTAAAGAGTGTCGGTGCAACGTATCAACGCTTTATGACGGTAATCTTCCACTGGAGCCGATACCTCAAGGGAGCAGCCTCAAGAAGATAACGATGTCCAACCATCATATCGAGCAAGATCCGGGCGAGTTACTCTATCAGACAGTGGTCGAACAAGATCCGGGTGAGTCACTTTATCAGACAGCGGTACATGTCTATCATGCTATGTTGGAGAATCCGCGCTTTTGGTCATCCTCTGGAGCTGTTGAACGCTCATCTACAACAACATATGCCCTGATAGAAAGAACCAGGCCTGCCGGTAATGAAGAGCCTCATAATGTTTGTAGGGGCATATATCTCACCAACATGCGATACAGCCTTCAGCCTTCTGGAAGCAGTTCCTTGAAGCAGCAAGAGGAAAACCACCAAGATACAACATCCTGCGCGTCCATCAACTCCAACTCCAGTACCACATGCACGACTCCCACAATGATGAAACAATGTCCAAGATATTCCATACCTGGCTCGACAACAACCACTACGAACAAACCATGTAAACCACGCTTGGGGACTGAGGCTCAGCATGGAGTTCCTTCACCATCAGTCAAGGACTTCTTCAACACGAGAAAGATGGTCACCAAGAATCATGGAATTCGCAAGAGTAAATCGAATCAAGAGGAAGCCACTTCAATGCTCCCTCCAGCAGAAGGCTTTCAATGGTCTATTCAAGAGCCGCCTCAATGCTCTCTCATGTTCGCCGAAATCCTCGCTTCAACACTCTCTCTAGGATCCACCTCAACGTTCGCACCAGAAGCCACTTTAACATCCTCTCGAGTCGTTTTAACACTCAAGCTACATCAATAATCTGCGCTCCGGTTAAGTTATCTTTGATGTACTCATTGCTCAACATACGTCTCATCCATCCTTCATGAGGACCCAGTAGAGCATGAAAAACCACGAAGTCGATAGGAGGAGGGTTATCTGTGGAACGGATATTTTCATATAGTTGGAAGGGCGCGGTGAACAACTCATCATCAATGTTCGGCATATATTTGAAGCTTTCAACACCTCCTGACTTGGCACCAGCATTATCCCTAGAAGACATCTCAACAGGAGTTCTTTTCTTCATTCTACAATAAAAGACAGGAGTCAGTACTTGTATAAAAACGCGTGAGATGTGTAGTCACACACGACAGAACACACATTCACTTTGGAGTACACAAGGCTGGTATTGGGTCTAAACACCGGTATTGATCAAGTCACCGGTATTGCTCAAGCTTCAAGTCCGGTATTGATCAAGTGGCGAGTCAGGGATCACTCAATTTTCAAGTCCGGTATTGCTCAAGCTTCAAGTCCGGTATTGATCAAGTGGCGAGTCCGGCATCACTCAAGTTTCAAGTCTAGTATTGGTCAAGCTTCAAGTCTGGTATTGCTCAAGCTTCAAGTATGGTATTGATCAAGTCACAAGTCTGGTATTGCTTAAGTTTCAAGACCGGTGTTGGTCAAGGGCACGAGGCTGGTATAAAGGTGACATTCAGTCAGGCATACACGATATGGGACCCACGTTCAATCAAACATATATGGCGGGACCATATTTATTTGCACAACACGGTTCTCTTATGTCATGGGAATCATGTTCACGAAATTCAAGCCCACGTTCGATCAAACAGGCGCAGTAGCCCCACAAACGAAGCAGGCGCAGCAGTCCATCGATTAAGCACAACCCCACGATCGAGCGAAGCAGGCGCAATAGCCCTCGACCTAATCGGGCATAACAAGGTCGATCCGGCAAGACCGACATTCAAACGGAGCAAGCACGGAGCGGGCCCTCGGCCGAGCCGAGGCATAGCAAGGTCGATCGAAGCGAGCAAGACCGACATCATACTAGGGGAACACTCTCCTATATGCCTTTTGAACGTGACATACTCCAAGGACCAGGGATGACCCGTCTCTCCCGGTAACATCTAACTTTGTCTCATAAGTTTTATCTTTAATCTGTCACCATCTCATGCCTACCCCACAATAGTGTAACCATTATGTGCTAGGCGGGGGACTTAATGTTGATGGTGGTTTTCATTTGAGGTTAAATTTGTAAAAACCCGGAAAAATCATGCGGCGACATCTTGTAAAAGATAAAGCCATTTATAAGTGTTGGATACTCCCTCACTTAATTCACCAAGAATGGAGCATGTAGCAACAATCCCATTATGTGAATACATGAAATTCCTCCGAGGTTGGAGCATGTAGCAACAATCCCATCCTGTGAATTTCATATCGGCCTTGTATTTCCAGTACTCATTATCGGTGTGGCATGACGGCGTGTTACTCTTCAGTAACACGAACCTCCAAGCACTATAATGAAACCATGTACGAAATACCCGTACATGGTGACTCTCGGTGTGTTATACTAGCCCGATTGAGCCCCTCTCGGTGTGTTATACTAGCCCGATTGAGCATCCGGACCGACCGTATCGGTCGGATATGATCCGATCGCGATCATCCAACTCCATAAGCATGACTGGATGACCCCCCGGATCAATTCCATCACCCCCAAGCGGTATGGAATACCCACGGCCGACCCCCGCATGGTCGGTCATTGGCCTAGCTTGCCAAGAAACCGTTCATACCAAGCATTATGGACTAAAACCCTAAATTAGGGTTTGCGGCATATTACATGTGTCGCAAACAGTCTCAACCATCCATCTTCGCAAGTATAGATGGAGGGTGTAGATGTAGACTCAAAGGGCCCGAGCATGTCAACACGATTACAGTGGGCCCGCCTACACACTTGACCAATCGGTCAAAACCAACCATGGTTGGTCGTGACAAAATTGTCACCCAAACAAGAGATGGCTCACGGCTTTGAAAGCCAAAATTAGGGTTTCAAGCCATCACGCGCGTCCATCTTCTCCGGCACGAATGGAGGGTCACAGATTAGATTAAGCGGGCCGGTCATACCAAAGATGACCACCGTGGGCCCATCTACCTCCTCATGTGTTCGGCCAAGGCATATCATGCCTGGTTAATCCAAAACGTGCGTCCAAACTAGCATGGCCACGCCTCCCAAACCACAAATTGATCTCGACCACTCAACTTCGCCGGACAATTTGGATGGCTCGGATCACGTTTTCATGGGATAGTCAGGTATAGGTGTGAACAATGCCTACCACCTACACGCTGGTATGATCGACCAAGACCGACCAAGATGGGTCGTCTTGAAACGCGTGCCCGAACTAGGGATGTCACGCGGTTTCCAACTCCTTTGCGGCAATGGATTTCTGCCGCAAACCGATCTCAACCACTCAACTTTACCGGTCAAATTGAGTGGCCTAGATCGCGCCTTCATGGGACAGTGAGGTATGGACGTGCACACCGGCATGCTGTCTACACACATACCCGGTCGGTCCTCTCCAAATCCCTTTCCATGCTTGGTTTCGACCAAGTCAAGAGTGATGCTTGTGCACCTCTTCAAAAACCCTAATATTCATTAACGATCGCGAGATGAGTGTCTCAAAGATCATCTCATCCGTCCAACTTCACCAGACTTGGTTATACAACCACAGTCGAGTTAATTGGTTAGTGAGGCGTCATTACCCATCACTTTACCACACCATAATGCAAGACTGCATAAAATACACACGATACTTCACAAGTATCGACTTCTGAATAACACGATTATTCAATTCAAGATTACATACTATCTTTCGTGGATCCACGATCCACACATTCCGGACATCAATCATGTCACAAAATGGGGGATACATACTTGGGGTATTGGTGCTGGCGGTTTACGGTGCGTGCGGCGTGCAACGCGCCATCACAAGAACGTGTTAGGAAGTCATGGACGGTTAGAGATGAACAGGAGAAGTGGGCAAGGCTGGTCGTGTATCACCAACGCACAACTCCACTACTCCATCACTCCACTTCTTCCACTTCCCACGAGAGACGAGAATAAGGCTCAATGAGTTGTATAAATAGGTTCTCCGCCCTATTTCAAACAACAACACAAGTCCAGACAAGACAGAAAACCATGTGTTAATACAAAACGTATTCAAACACCCAGAGATTGCTTGCATCAATCATAAGCCTGCTCACCTTTCTGTTACAAGTCATAAGCAAGCCAACATCTTCACAATCTCAACACCTTCTTCGCTTCCCTCCCTAAGATCAACCCCATCTCCTTCACTTTGTGACCGAAACAAGTCCTGGAACGGCCATTTCTTGGTTTAGGCCGGACTTGCACAGATTGATCTCTCGAATCTACAAGCACTCACCGCGCAGTGCATTTGTTTAAGGTTTAAATTCATTCCTCATCCACACCCCAAATTACCAAATTCTGCAGGAGTAGTTTTCACCCATAAACAGTAAGCTTTCGCTTTAACCAAGTTCATCATATATTCTTGAAGAAAGTCAAAATATGATCATGTGAAAATCGCCTGGTAACATCTTACATGATTTGTGTGAGACAATCATTTGATGTAGACTCGGAATGTTTCATATTGATCATTCGATCACTTGAAAATTGCTTTGAAGCTAATAGTTTGTGTGAGACAGCTATTCCTGTCTTCCGAGAATATTTCAATGGTTGAAATGAGAGTTTAGAACAATTGGATTTAAGCATAATATGTGTGGTTGCACATATGTAATCCATGTCTGGGAACCATAGTATGTATACCCGTATGCGTACTTGATTTTGAGAAAGTTCGGGAACCTGGTATGCAAATCGGTACGCGTATTGGCGTAAGGTTCAGGTCCGGGAATTTCTGCTGAGTTTGGATGGTACTCGTACCAGTTCGCGTACTGGCGAAACCCAAACTTGGTCCGGCTACTTAGGTACGCATACCTAAGTAGATGATGTTCTAAAATCGGTTTGTTCATGAACTAATACATTTATATATTAAGGAATGCAATCTTTTTGCAAACCATGGCTATAATGTTCATGACTTGATTCATGTGAATCAAAATCGATTTTTCTTCAATTGTGTCTTGTATACTTCTATGAGAATATAAACAATTGAACAACTCTATAACTTGTTTCATTTGAGTCATTTGAACTAGTTATGGTTAACATGAATGAGGTTGATATGAAAGTGTTCATATGGCTAACTTCGGTTAACTATTATTGAGCCAACAAGGTGTACACGTTTAGGTACGGTTAATCAAACATAAATGAAGGTACATTTCATTTTTGTGTAACAATCTAATTTCGATCTAACTGTTGAACGATATTAGCTTGAGTCTAATCAGGTTTTTCACCTAACGGTGAATATTAAATGCTTTGTTACCAAGGTAGCATTGATTGCAAACCCTGATTTGAAGACTATATAAAGGGGAACTCTAGCAACTGGGAAACCTAATCCCCACACCTTCGTGTGATACTAGTTGCGACTAGAGTCGATTCTCCTTTAACCTTAGGTATTTCACGAAACCCTGTAGGTTAACGACTGGAAGGCTTCATTGGGATTGTGAAGCCAGACCCAACTATTTTCTCTATAGTTGCGTGATCTGATCTTGCATCTTCTATCGTATTGAGTACTATCTTCTTTAAGATTGGCTCGAGATTTATTCTCCGATAGGCAAGATAAAAAGTAATCACAAACATCTTCGTCTCATCGTTTGTGATTCCACAATATCTTGTTTCGCTACCATATAATTAAGATTATTGTGAGGTGATTCATATTTCTAAGTTGTTCTTCAGGAATATAAGTCCGGTATATCAATTGGTTCCTGTTCACCTTGATTTATCAAAAGACGGAACAAAACTCATAGGTTTATATGTGGGAGACAGATTTATCCATACAATAGACTTTTCTATGTGAAACAGATTTGTTTATCAAGTCTTCGACTTTGGGTCGTAGCAACTCTTAGTTGTGGGTGAGATTAGCTAAGGGAATCAAGTGCGTAGAGTCCTGCTGGGATTCAGAGAAGTAAAGAGCGCAACTGTACCTTGATCAGTGTAAGAGTGGTTAGGGCTCAACTACATTCCAGTTCGAAGTTAATTTGGAGTAGGCTAGTGTCTGTAGCGGCTTAATATAGTGTGGTGTTCAAATCTGGACTAGGTCCCAGGGTTTTTCTGCATTTGCGGTTTACTCGTTAACAAAAATTTGGTGTCTGTGTTATTTGTTTTCCGTATTATATTTTGTTATATAATAGAAATATCACAGGTTGTGCGTAGTTAAATCAATTAGAGAATCCAACCTTTGGTTGTTGATTATATTGATTGGCACTTGAACATTAGTCTTTGGTACCGTCCAAGTTGTTTCACATAATAATCAGGCTCACGAATTTCTATCTGTTTGGTTTGTTGATTACATTGTGAAACATAGATACGACCTCTTGGATATATTTCCATTGATTGAGTCTGGCTGTCTAGTTGATTCTCTTGGAATTATATTGGAGTTTGTCCATACAGATTGCTAAGCGAAATATTGGGTGTGGTTGTTAGACCCCCGCCTTTTCAATTGGGATCAGAGCAGGCAAACACATTTAAGACCTCATAAATCTGTGTTTGTAGCGATCTGACTCCATGGACAGAAGTGCTATCTCTATAAACGTACCACCAGTCTTCGATGGCTCGAATTACTCATGGTGAAAAATTGATATGCGTGCTTTTCTTCAAGCTCGTGATTTTCAAACATGGGTACATGTAGTTAATTGCTATGATCCTCCGGTTGTTACATAAGGTGATGTAACTGTTCCAAAGGATATTGGTAGATACGAACCAAACAAAATTCTTGCTGCAAAGCAAAATTTTGACGGATTAAATGATATCATCCATGCCATTACCCCAGATCTTCAACACCATGTGACTACGTGCACTAAGTCTAAAGAAGCTTGAGATATCTTAGAAACTGTATTCGAAGGGAATACCTCTGAAAAGGAAGTTAGGCTTCAAAACCTAAGTTCTGATTGGGAAAACCTTCGTATGGCTGACGAAGATTCATTTGATGAGTTTAATCACAAGTGTCTGAAATTGTTAATGCATCTTTTGGATTAGGTAAGACTATTCCTGAAAAGGACATTGTGATGAAAATTTTCATATCGTTACCAGCCAAATACGATTCTAAGAAGCATGCCATCGTTGAAGGAAATAACCTTAACACTCTTTCCAAAAACACCTTGGTTGGAAATTTAAAGATCGTTGATCATGAGCATACATCCAAATCTGGAAAGGATGTTGCTTTCAAAGCACAAAGGAACACTAAATTACTTGATAAAAGTAAAAATGTTGGTATCTCTGAAGATGATCCCTCTAAGACTGATTCATCAGATGAAGATCTTGACAAGTCAGTCTCGTTGATCACAAGGCAGTTTAGAGATCTTCTTTTGAAGAAGTAAACAGTTCTCTCGAGAGATAAACTTAAGTCATCAGTTAAATCTCGTAATCGTGTTCCTCCTAAAAACAGGGATGCTGATGAAACTGATAATGAGGATATTCCATAGTGCTTCAAGTGTAAAGGTTTTGGTCATTTTGCTAATGAGTATCCAAATCAGAAAAAGTACACTGGAAACAAAGGTCTTGCTGCAACTCTTGATGAAATGTCTGATCACTATGGTTCTAATGAAGACGAAAAATCAAGTGCATGTTGCACTCTTCTGTGAAAATATTGACTTTGATAATTGTAGCGATACGTTCATCAATCTTGATAATTCTTCCGGGAGAAACTTCAACTATCTTGGAGGATAAAATGGATTTTTATTTGTCTATTGGAAATTCTATTTCTGATTTTTCAGGTTCTACCGTTTGTCTAGCAGCCTGCACAGCTATGGCGTCTGAACCATCCTCCATATTGACATGTTCTTATTGCACCCTCAAGGGTCATGAACTCTCCAAGTGTTTCAAGTACAGACATAAGATAAGATATGTCAACAAACTTCAACGGAGAGCAAATCGATTAGCAAACAAGCTCAAATTTGTTCAAAAGTCGACTGAGGTATGTAATCTTATCTCTTCTCCAAAGAAGTTAATTTCGAAATAAAAAATTAGACCACTAGAAAAAAGAATACGGTCTAAACATTTTATGAAACATGGTTCTAAGAATTCAGTTCAAAAAGATTATGGTGGACAGATTATTGTTCACCCCAGCACAACTTAAATTGTGTTGTTTGTGTTTCTTGTCTCATGTGCCTGATTCAAAAGAGATAAGAGTTTGCACACTTCAAGCTTTAGGAAAAGAGAAAAAGTTTTTTCTTTGTTGTTTATTTCTTCTTTTCATTTGGAATTCTTCCATCTTTTCATATGTAATTGATATTGAAAAGGGTTTACTCTGTTTGAATAATAAAAGAGGGTTAATATCACAATTCTGCCTTCTTTAGTGTTGTGATTTGTGCGTACGTGAACCCTTTTTAGTGTATAAAGGTTCTGTAACCCTACATTCCTTTTTCCTTCTCTGAAAACTCTTTTTATCACAAGATTGCTTGTTGAGTCTGATTTGTGAGTTCCTCCCACAACCTCATACTTGTATAGAGAATCCAAGCATTATGTCTTCTGATGGAAAATATGTTAATATGATTGTTAAGCCATCAATCATGAAGGAAAAAGATAAATCTCATGTACCTTCAACTTTGAAAAGAAAAATGAGGAATGTGAGAAAACCAAGAGTTGTTCCGTCTAGTCAACAAAAGTTCTCTGGGGTTCTTGAAGAGTTGAAGGAAACAAGAAAGGAGATTCAAGAAATAAAGGCTATTGTTTTTAGGACTCTAGAAATTCAAAAGGCCCTGGTTCGGCATCAGTCTAAAAGGTTTGTTGGAATTAACTCCTTTCTTCGTGAACCTTATGTTCCTATGGCTGTTGACGACAAGGAGTTCGGGGACGATAAAGAATTTTTTAGAGGTCTTAATGTCTAGGAAACTTCTTACGAGAATTTATTCTTGTGTTTTAAGAAGGATAACTAGGGTTTGGAATAGCCATTATTGTGAGTACACATAGCTATTTCCAACGATTTTTCATCTTGCAATGGTTTTAGATTTATTTATTTAATTCTAAAGTTTATTTGGAAGATGATTTTGCAGTATTAATCTTTATGGTTTCATATATTGCAACTTGTTATGGGATACGTGTGTTCGCGTCCGTGAACTATGATTATCCCATATATGTCAAAAGTTAAGTCTTTCATATGTCATTATGCAAATATTGATAAAAGAATGAATGAACTTTTGACAAACAAAAGTTAAGCCTATTATGTCATTATGCAAATAATGATGGAAGATAGGATGAACTTTTGTTTACAAAGATTAAGTCTATTATATGTCTCTATGCAAAATAGTGATGAAAGATAGAATGAATCTCTGTTTATTCCGCAGTATTGGTCTTCCCTGATCCATATCTTTGTGTAAATACTGTGTGGCTCCGTAAGTTCTCTTATGTGAGCATTTCAGATTAAATTAATCATGGGTTCTCTTGTGGTTAATTTAATTGAGTATTTTGGATACAAATTCATGTTTCATGTGATTTGTTAATGTCCAAAGAAATCCTTCTTTTCTTGTGAAAGTAAGGTCGCTCTTGTTGTCCTTTCTAGAATGACATTTTATGGGGGGGGGGGGGGGGGGAGTTCTTAATTGAACTTGTGCTTAATTGCCAAATCTTTGTGGGGAAGTGCGGCTATGGAATATATTACGGGTTATCTAGTATCTTTATAAACTCCATGATGAATGCATTTAGTTTCGGCTATATGATGGCATCTAAAAAAGTTGATATGTTGTTCTCTTTTGGTCATGAAGTATCTCTATGGAAATTTAATTATGATCCCACTAGTTTTTGTACCTTTGCCAATTTTTATTGACAAAGAAGGGGAGAATTAATGTGTAGTTCACACTACAAATACATATGGTTTACGGATCATTATGTAAGGGGGAGTGGTTTTCATGTGAGGTGAAGTATTCACAAAGGGGGGAGTGATACATATCACCATAGTATTGTTGTCAAAGTTGTGATACAATTGAACTTTGATGTTGTGTAATAATACTATGACACTGTATAACAATGATTGAGAGCAATTGTTTTCTCATTGTTATAGCTACGGATATTCAACAACTATGATGATGAGTTTAACACGTTCAGAATCATTGGAGTACTTGGAAGTGATGAAGATTTCGAGTAATGTTGAAGAACCAAGGAAATCAAGCATTTGGATTGAGGGCTACAAAGTCAATCTATTTTGTATTCCATATGTATTGATAGTTTTGTCACTAAAATTGACAAAGGGGGAGATTGTTAGAGCACTACTCGGTCGAACTCGCAAGCGTTTCTATCTCAAGCTTGTTGTCAAGTTTAGTTGCCAAAACTATAAGTCTTGATTTCTAGTCTGCTTATAGCTAAGTCTCGGATTAGGATAGAAAATGTAGTTGAGCATTAGACTTCACGACGTTCATTTATTGAAGACGAAGAACTACTAAGGGGAGCTTGTGAAACTTCATCAACAAAAGGTATGTGGAGACTTGAACTCATCTATCACTCAAATGTCTATCTACTCTATCTCCTATCTGAGACAAAAGTCTTATAGCTATATAGACTTCATTTATGCACATTTGATATTTCGAGCTGAGTTTAACTTGCTTACATATTTCTCGAAATATGTGTTGGTAAGCTTTCGCTTTAACCAAGTTCATCTTATATTCTTGACGAAAGACAAAAGATGATCATGTGAAATTTCCTGGTAACATCTTACATGATTTGTGTGAGACAGTCATTTGATGTAGACTCGGAATGTTTCCTACTGATCATTTGATCACTTGAAAATTACTTTGAAGCTAATAGTTTGTGTGAGACATCTATTCCCGTCTTCCGAGAATGTTTCCATGGTTGAAATGAGAGTTTAGAATAATTGGATTTAAGCATAGTATGCGTGCTTGCATATATGTAATCCATGTCCGGGAACCATAGTATGCATACCCGTATGCGTACTTGATTTTGCGAAAGTCCGGGAACCTGGTATGCAAACCGGTACGTGTACTGGCGAAACTCAAACTTGGTCCGGCTACTTAGGTACGCATACCTGTACGCATACCTAAGTAGATGTTGTTTAAAAATCAGTTTGTTCATGATCTAATATATTTATATATTAAGGAATGCAATCTTTTGCAAATTGTGGAGATAATGTTCATGACTTGATTCACGTGAATCAAAATTGATTTTGCTTCAATTGTGTCTTGTATACTTCTATGAGAATATAAACAATTGAACAACTCTAGAACTAGTTTCATTTGAGTCATTTAAACTAGTTATGGTTAAGATGAATGAGGTTAATATGAAAGTGTTCATATGGCTCACTTCGGTTAACTATTGTTGAGCCAACAAGGTGTACACGTTTAGGTACGGTTACTCAAACCTAAATGAAGGTACATTTCATTTGTGTGTAACAAGCTAAGTTCGATATAACGGTTGAAAGATATTAGCTTGAGTCTAATAAGGTTTTTCTTCCAACGGTGAATATTGATTGCTTTGTCTCAAAGTTATCAAACCCTGATTTGGAGACTATATAAGGGAGAACTCTAGCAACTGGGAAACCTAATCCCCACACCTCCTGTGTGATACTAGTTGCGACCGCAGTCGATTCTCCTTTAACTTAGTTTTTCCTAAAACCATTATAGGTTAACGAATTAAACACTTCATTGGGATTCTGAAGCCAGATCCAACTATTTTCTCTGTAGTTGCGTGTTCTGATCTTACTTGTTCTATCGTATTGAAAACTATCTTCTCTAAGATTTGCTCGAGATTTATCTCCGATAGGTAAGATATAAAAAGTAATCACAAAGCTCTCCGTCTCATTCTTTGTGATTCCACAATAACTTGTTCTACTACCATATAGTTAAGTTATTGTGAGGTGATTGATATTTCTAGGTCATTATTCGAGAATATAAGACCGGATTATCAATTGGTTCTTGTTTACCTTGATTTATTAAAAGACGGAACAAAAACTACGTAGGTATTTATGTGGGAGACAGATTTATCTATCAGAATAGACTTTTCTGTGGGAGACAGATTTGCTTATCAAGTCTTCGACTCCGGGTCGTAGCAACTCTTAGTTGTGGGTGAGATCAGCCAAGGGAATCAAGTGCGTAGAGTCCTGCTAGGATTCGGAGACGTAAGGAGCGCAACCGTACCTTGATCAGTGTGAGATTGGTTAGGGCTCAACTACATTCCATTCCGAAGTTAACTTGTAGTGGGCTAGAGTCTGTAGCGGCTTAATACAGCGTGGTGTTCAAATCTGGACTAGGTCCCGGGTTATTCTGCATTTGCGGTTTCCTCGTTAACAAAACTTCTGGTGTGTGTGTTATTTCTTTTTCGCATTATATTTGTTTATACAATTGAAATATCACAGGTTGTGCGTAGTTCAATCAATTGGTTAATCCAACCTTTGGTTGTTGATTGAAATTGATTGACACTTGAACATGGGTCGTTGGTACCGTTCAAGTTGTTTCTCATAATAATCAGGCTCACGGATTCTATCCGTTTGATTTGCTAAATACATTGAGAAACAAAGATATAACTCTTGGATATATTTTCCTTGATTGAGTCTAACTGTCTAGTTGATTCTCTTGGAATTATATTGGAGTTGGTCCATACAAATTGCCTAAAGAAATATTGGGTGTGGTTGTTAGACCCTCACTTTTTCAATTGGTATCAGAGCAGGAAAACACGTTTAAGACCTCATAAGTTTGTATTTGTAGCAATCTGACTCTACGGACAGAAGCGCTATCTCTATAAACGTACCGCCAGTCGTCGATGGCTTGAATTACTTATGGTGAAAAATTGTTATGCGTGCCTTTCTCCAAGAACGTGATTTTTAATCATGGGTTTATGTTGTTAATGGCTATAATCCTCCATTGGTTACAGTAGATGGTGTAACAGTTGCAAAGGATATTGCAGGTATGAGCCTGACGAGATTCTTGCTGCAAAGCAAAATTCTGACGGCTTGAATGCTATCATACATGCCATTACCCCAGATCTTCATCACCATGTGACTATGTGCATTCGGTCTAATAAAGATGCTTGGGATATCTTAGAAACCGTATTTGAAAGGAATACCTCTGAAAAGGAAGTTAGGCTTCAAAACCTAAATTTTGAATGGGAAAACCTTCGTATGGCTGATGAAGATTCATTTGATGAGTTTAATCACAAAGTGTCTGAAATTGTTAATACATCTTTTGCATTGGGTAAGACTATTCCTGAAACATACATTGTGATGAAACTTCTCATATCGTTTCCAGCTAGATACAATTCTAAGAAACATGCCATCGTTGAAGGAAATAGCCTTGATACACTTTCCAGAAATACTCTTGTTGGGAAGTTAAAGATCTTTGATCATGACTCATGAGCATACATCCAAATATGGAAAGGATATTGCTTTCAAAGCACAATAGAACACTAAATTTCTTGACAAAAGTAAAAGTGTTGGCAACTTTGGAATTGATCCTATTGAGACTGATTCATTAGATGAAGATCTTAACAACTCAGTCTCACTGATCACAAGACAGTTTAGAGATCTTCTTTTGAAGAGAAGTAAACGGTTCATCAGAGATAAACCTAGGTCATCAGTCAAACCTCATGACCGTTGAAAAAGTGGGGGTACAACAACCTCACCCAATATTTCGCTTAGCAATCTGTATGGACTAACTCTAATATACTTTCAAGAGAATCAACTAGACATTCAGACTCAATCTTAAGAAAAGTATATCAAAGAGTTATATCTCAATCTCTTAATTCAATCCGCAATCAAACAAATAATAATTTGCGATCCCGATTGAATGTAAGAGAAATAAACTTGAACGGTACCAAAGACCAATGTTCAAGGATCAATCAATTTCAATCAACAACCAAAGGTTGGATTTACCAATTGATCGATTCAACGCACAACCTGTGATATTTCAATTATATAAAAAAATATAATGCGGAAAAGAAATAACACAGACACCAGAAGTTTTGTTAACGAGGAAACCGAAAATGCAGAAAAACCCCGGGACCTAGTCCAGATTGAACACCACACTGTATTAAGCTGCTACAGACACTAACCTACTACAAACTAACTTCAGATTGGACTGTAGTTGAACCCCATTCAATCTCACACTGATTTAAGGTACAGTTGTGCTCCTTACGTCTCTGATCCCAGTAGGATACTACGCACTTGATTCCCTTAGCTGATCTCACCCACAACTAAGAGTTGCTACGACCCAAAGTCGAAGACTTTGATAAACAAATCTATCTCACACAGAAAAGTCTATAGGAATAGATAAATCTGTCTCCCACAGAAATACCTATGAGTTTTGTTCCGTATTTTGATAAATCAAGGTGAACAAGAACCAATTGATATACCAGACTTATATTCCTGAAGAGCAACCTTGAAATATCAATCACCTCACAATAATCTTAATCGACTAGCGAAACAAGATATTGTGGAATCACAAACGATGAGACGAAGATGTTTGTGACTACTTTTCTATCTTGCCTATCGGAGAAATTAATCTCGAGGCAATTTTATAACTGTAGTCAACACGATAGAAACATCAAGATCAGATCACGTAACTACAGAGAAAATAGTTGGGTATGGATTCACAATCCCAATGAAGTCTTCAAGTCGTTAACCTACAGGGTCTCGATTGAAACCTAAGGTTAAAAGAGAATCGACTCTAGCTTATACAACTAGTATCACACAGGAGGTGTGGGGATTAAGTTTCCCAGTTGCTAAAGTTCTCCTTTATATAGTCTCCAAATCAGGGTTTGCAATCTAAGTTACATGGGTAACAAAGCATTCAATATTCACCGTTAGATGAAAACCTGATTAGATTCAAGCTAATATCTTTCAACCGTTAGATTGAAATTAGCTTATTATACACACATGAAATGTAACTTCATTTAGGTTTGAGTAACCGTACCTAAACGTATACACTTAGTTGGTTCAACAGTAGTTAAACAATGGTTATCCATATGAGCACTTTCATATCAACCTTATTAATCTTCACCATAACTAGTTCAAATGACTCAAATGAACTAGTTAGAGAGTTGTTCAATTGCTTAGATCTCATAGAAGTATACAAGACACAATCGAAGCAAAAGCAGTTTTGATTCAATCGAATCGATTCATGAACATTATAGCCATGGTTTGCAAAGATTGCATTCCTTAATTTATAAATATCTTAGTTCACGAATAAACTGTTTTTAGAAAATAACCCACTTAAGTACGCATACCTGTACACATACTTAAGTACCCGGACTGAGCTTGTTTTCAGTTCACAAACTCCAGCAGAAATTCACGGGATGTGAACTTCCTACAGTACGCCTACAGGTACGCGGACTTAGCTCCGGTCATCCTAAACCAGTAAAGTACGCATACTTTGGTTCAAGGGTTTTGGACTTATACAAGTATGAATGCACATACAATGTTTATATCCAAACATGGTTATATATTCTACACTCTCATTTCAATCATTGAAACTTTCTTAGAGGACGTTATATAGTTGTTATTCACAAACTATTTTTCGTCAAAGCGATTTTCAAGTTATTGAAATAATCAACATGACTTTCGTCACTAGTAAAGATGAACTTGGCCAAAGCGAAAGCTTACCAACACATATTTTGAGAAATAGATAAGCGAGATAAACTCGGCTCGAAATAGAAAATGTGTATAATCGAAGTCTATATAGCAATACGAATTTTGTCTCAAGATAGGAGATAGAGTAGATAAACTTTTGAGTGATATATAAGTTCAAGTCTCCACATACCTTTTTTTCGATGAAGTTCCACCAGTTCCTTGAGTAGTTCTTCGTCTTTGCATGATGAACGCCGTGGAGTCTAGAGCTCAACTACACTTACTATCCTAGTCCGAGACTTAGCTATAAGTAGACTTGAAATCAAGACTTATAGTTTTGGCAACTAAACTTTGACAAACAAGCTTGAGATAGAAACGCTTGCGAGTTCGACCGAGCAGTGCTCTAACAATCTCCCCCTTTGTCAATTTTAGTGACAAAACTATCAATACGTATGGAATACAAAATAAATAGACTTTGCAGCTTCTCATCCACATGCTTGATCTCCTTGGTTATTCAACATTACTCGAAATCTTCATCACTTCCAAGTACTCCAATGATTCCAAAGATATTCAATTCAGCATCATCGTTGTTGAAGATCCGTAGCCATAACAATGAGAAAACAATAGCTCTCAATCATTATTATACAGTGTCATAGTATTATTACACAGCATCAAAGTTCAATTGTATCACAACTTCGATAACAATACTATGGTGATATGTATCACTCCCCCTTAGTCAATACTTCATCTCACATGAAAACCTCTCCCCCTTACATAATGATCCGAAAACCATATGTATTTGTAGTGTGAACTACACATTAATTCACCCCCTTTTTGTCAATAAAATTTGCAAAGGTACGAAAACCAGTGGGTAGCTAATGAAATTTCCATAGAGACACTTCATGACCAAAAGAAAGTACATATCAACTTTTTAGATGCAATCATATAGTCAAAACTAAATGCATTCATCAAGGAGTTTATAAAGATACAAGATAATCCCTATAATATTCCATGGCCGCACTCCCCACAAAGATTTGGCAATTAAGCACAAGTTCAATTAATAACTCTCCCCCATATAATGTCATTCCCGAAAGAACAACAAGAGCGACCTTACTTTCACAAGAAAAGAAGGATTTATTTGGACATTACACTAAGAAACCTGATAGACAATCAACTAATGAAATAAATGTAGAATTGAAACAACTCTTACTGGAATTCCAAACTCAATTGCCCAACATATCGAGATAAGCACAGGGGCAAGAGTTTTAGAAATGACTAATGAACCAAAACAACACCAATAGACTGCCGTAAGTGTTGAAATGTAGCAGTATCTAATGGTTTGGTAAGAATATCAGCCAATTGTTGTTCGGAAGGCACAAATTCCATATTTATGATACCATTTTCATATAGATCTCGAATAAAATGGTACCTTATATCAATGTGCTTTGTTCTTGAGTGCTCAACGGGATTCTCAGTGATTCGAATCGCGCTAGAGTTATCACAAAAGATCTTCATTATTCCAGTATCAATTTCATAATCAGCCAGCATCTGTTTCATCCAGAGAAGTTGAGTACAACATGAGCCGGCGGTAATATATTCTGCCTCACATGTGGACAGGGATTGTGAATTTTGTTTCTTACTATGCCAAGCCAGAAGATTCAGTCATACATAGTAGAAACCCCCTGATGTACTTTTTCTGTCTTCCACACATCCTGCCCAGTTAGCATCTGAATAAGCAGAAAGATCAGTGTTAGTATCAAAAGTGTAAGATAGACCATACCCGACCGTGTGATTGACATATTGTATGATCCTTTTTGCAGCTGCAAGATGAGATTCCTTTGGATTAGCCTGAAATCTAGCACAACAACCCACACTAAACGCAATATGAGGTCTAGTAGTTGTAAGATATAAAAGGCTACCAATAATAGAACGATACAATTTTTGATCCACAATTACTCCTTTCTCATCTCTATGTAGTTTACCAGTGGTGGGCATAGGTGTCAGTTTTGGAGTTGACTTATCCAGACCGAACCTTGAGACAAGATCCTTAGCATATTTTTCTTGAGATAAGTAAATTCCATCCTTATGTTGCTGAATTTGTAATCCTAAAAAGAATTTTAACTCACCAACATTGCTCATTTCAAATTCTTTGCCAAGATAAACTTGAAAATCTTTTGCAAGTTTTTCAGAAGTTGAACCATAGATGATATCATCTACATAGACTTGAGCAATGACAACATCTTTCCCACTCCATTTGGTAAATAAGGTTTTATCAGCTCCGCCCCTTGAAAAACCTTTCCTAAGAAGAGAAGTAGTTAGTTTTTCGAACCAGGCACTAGGTGCTTGTTTTAACCCATATAATGCATTTTTAAGCTTAAGGACATGATCTGGGAAATCAGGGTTTTCAAAACCCTTAAGTTGAGCGACATAGACCTCTTCCTTTAAATTTCCGTTTAGGAACGCGTATTTTATGTCCATTTGAAACAGCTTAGCCTTAAGAAAACAAGCATGAGCTAATAACAATTGAATGGACTCAAGGCGTGCCAAAAGAGCAAAGGTTTCGTCAAAGTCGATACCCTCAATCTGTGAATATCCTTGAGTGATAAGTCTGGCTTTATTTCTGACAATTGTGCCAAATTCATCAGACTTATTCTTGAATATCCATTTGGTACCAACAATATTGATGTTGGAGGGACAAGGTACAAGTTCCCATACGTCTTGTCTTTGAAATTGATTTAACTCTTCATGCATTGCATTCACCCAAAAGGGATCGCTAAGAGCTTCATCAATATTTCTCGGTTCTACTTGTGAAAGATAACAACCAAAATTGCAAATATTTTGAAGTTATCCTCTTGTCTTAGCAGTAGAATCTCTACCTCCAATAATACTATTGGGATCATGATCCTTTGAACCCAGAGGTGTCGAGGAGGGACACATTCTTGTTCAACAGGAGCAGCCTGATCAATGTTCTTCTCCTCATCACTAGAAATATCAGGATCAATAACAGTTGGGATGACTTCAATTGATTCTGGGATTTCTTTGACTTTCTCAATTGTCTCAGTTGGAGGCAATTCAGCAGGAGGATTATCATGATTAAAATTACTAATATCATCAATGATAACATTACCAGACTCCATCATAACTTGGGTTTTGAGATTAAACACTCGAAAACCATGACTATCAGAGGCATGGCCAAGAAAGATACCTTCATCACTTTTAGTATCAAATTTCCCTCTCTGTTCTCGATCTTTTAGAATGTAGCACTTACTTCCGAACACTCTGAGGTAGTGTAAGTTGGGTTTTGTACCGTACCACAACTCGTAGGGAGTGTTTAGGGTTTTAGACCGTAGGTAGACATGGTTGATCAAATAACATGCTGTGAGGACAGCTTCTCCCCAGAACCTTAAAGGTAAGTTTTTGTTATGGAGCATTACCCTGGCCATTTCCTGAATGTTCCTATTATATCTTTATGCAACTCCATTAGCTTGAGAAGTAATGGGTGGTGAGTATTGTTGAATAATCCCCAGTTCGTCACAAAATTCAAACACTTTAGTGTCCTTGAATTCAGTTCCATGGTCGCTTCTAATTTTCTTTAGTTTGCGACCTTGTTCGTTCTGGATTCTATTCACAATAATCTTAAATTCATCAAGGGTTTCATTCTCATGAGATAGAAATGCTACCCAAGTGAATCTGGTGTAATCATCTACCATAACTAAAGCCTACTTCTTACCCGCAACCGTGGGTTGTTGAATGGGTCCGAAGAGGTCCATATGAATTAAATCAAGTGGAGCTTTAGTGAGAATATCTCGAGATGATTTATGGTGAACTTTCGTTTGTTTAACCTTTTGACATACACCACATACACCATCAATCTTCGCATTGATTTTGGGAACGCCTCTAACAATTCCTTTATTAATGATCTTAGTTAGAAGACGATAATTGATGTGACCAAAACGCTAATGCCAAAGATGTGTAGATTCCACCTTAGTCAAATTGCAATAGTTACTGAACTGAGTATCCAGAAGATAACAGTTGTTTTTACCACAAGTACCCTAAAAAATTACTTTCCCATCTTTGTCTACAATGTCACATCCATTCGCATTGAAGACAACTATATGGCCTTTGTCACAGATTTGACTAATAGAAAGAAGGTTTGCATTCATACCTTTAACGTATACTACATCATGGATTTCAGGAACGCCGGGAAGTTTGATCGCCCCCTTCTTGCTTATGTAGCAGCAACTCCCATCTCCAAACATTACCAGACCTGCTTCATAGTCGCTTAAAGTTACAAACCACGAGAGATCACCAGTCATATGTCCGCTACATCCACTGTCAAGAAACCATTGAAAGAGTGATGTTGATTTTAAAGCAAAAGCTCTCATACTAACACTACTATCCTGTTTAGGATTTCTTGTTAGTTTTGTACATCCTTTTAGAGAAGTAAATAGTTGTTCAGCTTTCTTATGAAGATTACTTGCAACTTTTAAATTATTCCGGAAGGACATACATGTATGTTGAAAGTGATTGTAGGAATCACAAAACATACATGGACCAACATCTTTAATCTCATTTGAGTAGTTCTGATTCTTCTCTCTGTTCATTCTTGAGAGAAGAATGAACAGAGTTATTCAAATCCATTGAAGGAATTCTGACAGATTTCAAATCCTTATACATTGTAATTTCTGCAACAAGATCAGAGTTGATCTGGATTTGTTCATCCAACTTTTTTCTGGAGAATAATCAGTTTTTCAGAACATACTTTACGATCAGAATTTAATCTTGGTGAAGCGTTTATAGAGAATTTATTGTCCATATAGTCAGATTGCTACAAACACAGACTTATAAGGTCTTTAAACGTGTTTGCCTGCTCTGATACCAATTGAAAATGTGGGGGTAAAACAACCACACCCAATATTTCGCTTAGCAATCTGTATGGACTAACTCCAATATACTTTCAATAGAATCAACTAGACAGTCAGACTCAATCTTAAGAAAAGTATATCAAAGAGTTATATCTCAATCTCTTAATTCAATCCACAATCAAACAAATAATAATTTGCGAGCCCGATTGAATTTAAGAGAAATAAACTTGAACGGTACCAAAGACCAATGTTCAAGGATCAATCAATTTCAATCAACAACCAAAGGTTGGATTTACCAATTGATCGATTCAACGCACAACCTGTGATATTTCAATTATATAACAAAATATAATACGGAAAATAAATAACACAAACACCAGAAGTTTTGTTAACGAGGAAACCGCAAATGCAGAAAAACCCCGGGACCTAGTCCAGATTGAACACCACATTGTATTAATCCGCTACAGACACTAGCCTACTACAAACTAACTTCGATCTGGACTGTAGTTGAACCCCAATCAATCTCACACTGATTCAAGGTACAGTTGCGGTCCTTACGTATCTGATCCCAGCAGGATACTACGCACTTGATTCCCTTAGCTGATCTCACCCACAACTAAGAGTTGCTACGACCCAAAGTCGAAGACTTTAATAAACAAATTTGTCTCACACAGAAAAGTCTATAGGAATAGATAAATCTGTCTCCCACAGAAATACCTACGAGTTTTGTTCCGTATTTTGATAAATCAAGGTGAACAGGAACCAATTGATATACCGGACTTATATTCCCGAAGAACATCCTAGAAATATCAATCACCTCACAATAATCTTAATCGACTAGTGAAACAAGATATTATGGAATCACAAACGATGAGACGAAGATGTTTGTGACTACTTTTCTATCTTGCCTATCGGAGAAATTAATCTCGAGCCAATTTTACAATTGTACTCAACACGATAGAAATAGCAAGATCAGATCACGCAACTACAGAGAATATAGTTGGGTCTGGCTTCACAATCCCAATGAAGTCTTCAAGTCGTTAACCTACAAGGTCTCGATAGAAACCTAAGGTTAAAGGAGAATCGACTATAGCTTCTACAACTAGTATCACACAGGAGGTGTAGGGATTAGGTTTCCCAGTCGCTAGAGTTCTCCTTTATATAGTCTCCAAATCAGGGTTTGCAATCTAAGTTACCTTGGTAACAAAGCATTCAATATTCACCGTTAGATGAAAACTCAAGCTAATATCTTTCAACGTTAGATTGAACTTAGCTTTGTGAAATGTAACTTCATTTAGGTTTAAGTAACCGAAGGATTACGTAATGTACAAGGCTTTCAATAAAGAAGACGTTCACCGCGAGAGTCAATGTTTGTGCAGATGAACATTCTAGAAAATAAGGGGAGCTTAAATTTGTCATCCACTATGTATTACCCTATATAAAGGGCTCAATGAGTCCGTAAGAGAGAGAGATTTTGGAATTGTTAGACAAGTCATTAGGAGAGAGAAAGTTTAAGAGTGTTTTAACTTTCATTCTATTTTCCTGTGTAAACACTTCATGAATTCAATCAATAAATTTCTTGATCTTACATCTTCCAATGGGTTAATTAATCAAAATCGATACACACGTGAAATGTAACTTCATTTAGGTTTAAGTCAACGGTTGTAAGAAGAAGTGGAAACTTCTTTGGAGAAAGGAGGAATGAAACAGAGAATCATCAAGGATGAATAGGAGAAATGATGGAGAAGATCAAAATCAACACCGAACTCCCAGTAGCAAACGCGTGAGGATTATGATAGAGTAAGTGTACATACTTGGAGATCGATTCTGAAGACGAGAGAGAAGAGGAGCAAAGCACATGATGAACAATGGACAAGGAGAGCAAGGAATGAACGGAGAAAACGAAGAAATCGCAGATTAGAAAAGATTGAGACAAACAATACACGAAGAGAGACGGTTAGAGGCGAGAGAACGAGCAAACTTGACAAGACAGAATCATGAATTGAGGATGGAAAATATGAGGTTGCAAAATAGGAGATCTAGAAGTAGCGTGAGATCAAGTTCAAGATCGAATGGAGAAGAAGAAGGGAGAGTTTTACCAACGAAAGCACCGATGAAGAAACACAAAATCCGAATATAGAGCATGGCGAGAGAAGAGGAGAAATAGAAGATCGTTATATTCCTCAGCCAGAGAATCTTCAAAATGAGCGGAATAGGGAAAATCAAGGAAACATGCAACTCAAGAACCGAATGACCCACCGAAGGGAGAATAATCTTGCAGGAGAGAAGAACCGAGAAGAAACCAGAGATCGAGGATGACATTGAGAGACACTACATTGAACAAGCGCGGCTAGCTCGCGAGAGAGAAAGGCTAAGAGAAGAAATGGAAAATCAAGAGATGGAGGAGGCAATCCGCAAAATAACCATGATAACCGGCGAAAGAAGAAGGGAACAAAATCGTACTAATAGAAATATTAATGAAGAATATGAGAGGGCGCGAGTGGTGAGAGCTTGAGAGACAAGAGAGAACAACCGATATAATGGCGTGCGAATTGAAGAAAGAAACGAAGAAGAGCGTCGCGGGAAAGGAGAGAAGAAAATAACGAGCAAGAAGGTCAAAACAGGCACGAGCGAAGAAGGAGAGAAGCGAGCTAAAAAGACCAAAAGAGAGTCAAATTAGAGGCAAATGAACAAATCTTAAGAGAATCGCTAAAATGAGAGGATTCTTTGAACAATAGAAGGGAAGGAGGAAGGAAACAATTGGACGAAGCCATCGCAGAAGGCTGCGAAGAACCCCTTCACGCTAGAAGTACAGATGGGAGGAATACCCTAAGTGCAATCTCCCCGCATTAACAAACATCTTCGATGGAACAACTGCGTGATACAGATATCAAGGCCTATATGAGGTGTATGTTGCAGTGGGAGAATCATGATGCCATACTGTGCAAGTATTTCGCGTCAAGCCTAATTGGAGAAGCACTAAAATGGTTTGAGGGTCTACCAAGGAACACAATCACATCATTCAATCATTTACAAGCCACATTCCTGGGAGCATACATAAGTAACAACTTTTCAAGACCAGGTATTGAAGATGTATTCGATTGAAACAAAGGGTTGGCCCGAGCTTAAAAGAGCAGTTGACAATAAGATGGAGAACCATGTGTAGTGAAATGGCGGAGACGGGTTGAGGAAAGATATCTCATTCTCTCATTTGTGAATGCTCTCTTCGCGACTAACTTGTTATACATTCAAATTTTTAGAGTCAAAAATACAATCACGATGGCGAATCTGCGAGAGTTACAGGGAAGAATACATCGCCTTAGAAGAAAGAGAATGAAATGAATTCTTATCCTGTCGTGAACACAAACTCGAATGCTGCGAACGCAAGCTTGTTACGAGTTCTCCTTTTCTTTTTTCGATTCAAGCTCTCTAATTCTAACCCGAAGCCTTTTCTCGGAGTCTACAAATAAGAAACAACAAGTTAACAATTTACAAGCAATACTACGAAATAAGAAGCAATAAGGTATAATAAGCATATAGTCTCCAAAAAATTTTGGTTTCTTTATGGGACTCGGGGTTTGCAATCTAAGTTACCTTGGTAACAAAGCATTCAATATTCACCGTTAGATGAAAACCTGATTAGATTCAAGCTAATATCTTTCAACCGTTAGATTGAACTTAGCTTTTTATACACACGTGAAATGTAACTTCATTTAGGTTTAAGTAACCGTACCTAAACGTATACACTTAGTTGGTTCAACAGTAGTTAACCAATGGTTAGCCATATGAGCACTTTCATATCAACCTTATTCATCTTCACCATAACTAGTTCAAATGACTCAAATGAACTAGTTAGAGAGTTATTCAATTGCTTAGATCTCATAGAAGTATACAAGACACAATCGAAGCAAAAACAGTTTTGATTCACTCGAATAGATTCATGAACATTATAGCCACGGTTTGCAAAGATTGCATTCCTTAATTTATAAATATCTTAGTTCACGAATAAACTGTTTTTAGAAAATAACCCACTTAAGTACACATACCAGTACGCATACTTAAGTACCCGGACTGAGCTTGTTTTCAGTTCACAAACTCCAGCAGAAATTCACGGGATGTGAAATTCCGACAGTACGCTGACTTAACTCCGGTCATCCTAAACCAGTAAGGTACACATACTTTGGCTCAAGGATTTTGGACTTACACAAGTATGAATTCACATACAATGTTTATATCCAAACATGGTAATATATTCTAAACTCTCATTTCAATCATTGAAACTTTCTTAGAGGACGTTATATAGTTGTTATTCACAAACTATTTTTTGTCAAAGCGATTTTTAAGTTATTGAAATAATCAACATGACTTTCGTCACTAGTAAAGATGAACTTGGCCAAAGCGAAAGCTTACCAACACATATTTCGAGAAATAGATAAGCGAGATAAACTCGGCTCGAAATAGAAAATATGTATAATCGAAGTCTATAGCAATACAACTTTTGTCTCAAGATATGATATAGAGTAGATAGAATTTTGAGTGATAGATAAGTTCAAGTCTCCACATACCTTTTTGTCGATGAAGTTCCACCAGTTCCTTGAGTAGTTCTTCGTCTTTGCATGATGAACGCCGTGGAATCTAGAGCTCAACTACACTTACGATCCTAGTCCGAGACTTAGGTATAAGTAGACTAGAAATCAAGACTTATAGTTTTGGCAACTACACTTAACAAACAATCTTGAGATAGCAACGCTTGCGAGTTCGACCGAGCAGTGCTCTAACAACCATGCCCTCCTAAAAACATGGACACCATCAATACTGATGATGAGGATATGCCACAGTGCTTAAAATGTAAAGGTTTTGGTCATTTTGCTAATGGGTGTCCAAATCGTAGAAAATACACTGAGAACAAAGGTCTTGCTGCAACTCTTGATGAAATGTCTGATCACTATGATTCAAATGAAGATGAAAAATCAAGTGTTGCACTCCTTTGTGAAAATATTGATTTTGATAACTGTAGTAATACGTACATCAATCTTGATATTCTTCCCGGAGAAACTTCTTCAACCACTTTTGAGGATAAAATGGATTTTTCCTTGTCTACTGAAAATTATATCTCACATGTTTCAGGTACCTCAATTTGTTTAGCAGCATGCTCAACTATGGTGTCTGAACTGTCCTCCACATTGACATGTTCTTAATGTACTTTTAAGGGTCATGAACTCTCTAAGTGTCTCAAGTACAAACATAAAATAAGATATGTCAACAAACTTCAACGGTGAGCAAATCGATTAGAAAATAAGCTCAAACTTGTTCAGAAGTCGAATTCATCTGAGGTATGTAACTCAACACTTCTCCGAAGAAGTTAATTTCTAAAGGCAAAGATAGACCTCTGCAGAAAAGAACAAGGTATAAACAATCTACGAAAAAGGGTATTAAGAATTCCGTACAAGAATCGTATGGTGGACAGATTATTGTTCATCCCAACACAGCTTAATTGTGTTGAAGGTGCATCTTGTCTCATGTGCCTGGTCAAAGAGACAAGATTTGAGTACAAATCAGGCTTTAGGAAAAGAAAATTTTTGTTTTATTTTTTCTTTTTGTTTTCTGGAATTCTATTGATCTTTTCATATCATAAATTGGTATTGAAAACTTTTCCCTTTTTGTTCATTGACAGAGGGTTATAATCGACGATTCTACCTTCTTTAGGGTTAAGAGTTGGTCGTACGTGAATCCTACTCTATATATAGGTTTCGTAACTATTTATGGGTAAAAATCGTTTCCGCCGATTTTGGTAAATTCGGTAGGTGAGTGAGAAACTGGTTTAAACCCTAAACAAATGTGATTCACGTGAGCACTTTATAGATTCGAGAGATCAATCTGTACAAGTCCGGCCTAAACCAAGAAATGGCCGTTCCAGACTTGCTTCGGTCACAAAGTGGAGGAGAAGGGTTGATTTGGGGAGGGAAGCAAAGAAAGGTGTTGAGACTAGAATAGTTCTGGGAGAGTAGTGTCTCGACTTGTATCTGAAAGTGAAAGCTTAGGAAGCTTGCAAGAGATGAAAGCTTTTTAGAGAGCTTGCAAAGTTGCCTTTTCTGAGAGTGTTGTATTTTTCTCCTGACCGAGAGACTTGTTGTCTGGTGGAAATAGGTAAGACCTATTTATACAAGTCGAGATTGAAACGTACCCTGGCCTCATGAAGGAAGAGAGTAAAGGGTGAAATAATGGGAGGAGGTGGTAACCGCATGGTGTTTATGGGTGAAAACGTTTTCACCATTATTTCCTCATTTATTTGACCGCTTTATTCCTATTCACGCTTTCTTAATGTGAGCGTAGTGTACGCTGCATCTTTGTGACCGCCAAACCAAAACCCTAGAAAGCATCCCCCAGTTTGTGTTGATGTCTCGAGTGTTGGTTGCACCTTGAGTGCAAGTGGCGCTGCTAGTGGCGCGTGTGGCATGTGCGGAATGCCTTTGTTGCGGGTTCCACCTTGAGTGCAAGTGGCAATGCCAGAGCTGCTAGTGGCGTGTGTGGCATGTGCCAATGGCATGTGCGGAATGCCTTGGTGGTAGGTTGCACGGTTTGCAAGTTAGGCTACCAGCGTGGATTTTGGCATGTGTTAATGGCACGCACTTCCATTAGGGCCACGGCTAGGTAACGAAAGCTACCAGCAATGCGTGTTGGCATGTGCCAATGGCATGTGTGGCCAATTTGGGTCACGGCCTGGTAGGAAATCTACCAGCGATGCGTGTTGGCATGTGCCAATGGCATGCTCGGCCATTAGGGCCATGGCCTGGTAAGAAAAGCTACCAGCGATGCGTGTTGGCATGTGCCAATGGCATGCGTGGCCAATTTGGGTCACGGCCTGGTAAGAAAAGCTACCAGCGATGCGTGTTGGCATGTGCCAATGGCATGCTCGGCCATTAGGGCCATGGCCTGGTAAGAAAAACTACCAGCGATGCGTGTTGGCATGTGCCAATGGCATGCGTGGCCAATTTGGGTCACGGCCTGGTAGGAAAAGCTACCAGCGAGCATGTTGGCATGTGCCAATGGCATGCGTGGCCAATTTGGGTCACGACCTGGTAGGAAAAGCTACCAGCGAGCATGTTGGCATGTGCCAATGGCATGCGTGTCCAATTTGGCCTAGGTTGCACGGTTTGCAAGCCTAGGCGCGGGCGCCATTTTGGCGTGGCGTGGCTAGGGCCAAGGTAAGGGTGCTTGGCTTGGCGTGGCATGACTAGCGTAGCTAGGGCCAAGGCAGAGTGCGTTTGGCATGGCGTGGCTAGCTTGGGCTAGGTGTGGCTGGCATGATTTGCCATTGGCACGGAGGTGCGGCTAGCATGGTTGGCATGCTTTGGCGCGTTTGGTGTGACTAGCATAGGTAGGGCCAAGGCAGAGTGCATTTGGCATGGCGCGACTAGCTTGGGCTTGGTGTGGCTGGCATGATTTGCCATTGGCACGGAGGTGCGGATAGCATGGTTGGCATGCTTTGGAGCGTTTGGTGTGGCTGGCATGATTTGCCATTGGCACAGAGGTGCGGATAGGGCCAAGGTAAGGGTGTTTGGCTTGGCGTAGTGTGACTAGCGTAGCTAGGGCCAAGGCATAGTGCGTTTGGCATGGGGCGGCTAGCTTGGGCTAGGTGTGGCTGGCATGATTTGCCATTGGCACGGAGGTGCGGATAGCATGGTTGGCATGCTTTGCCATCGGCACGGAGGGGAATTAGGGTTTTGTTCGTTGTAACCCTAATTTAAAAAATACCCCCTATTAATTATTGACTACATGCATTAAATGTTCTAATAAATGTGTCACCGGTGACATTAGGTTATTTGGGGTTTTACGATTTTACCCTTTGTTTAAAAACCACCATCAACAGTAACCTTACATTCCTTTTTCCTTCCCTGAAAACTCTTTTTATCACAAGAATGCTTGTAGAGCTTGAATTGTGTATTTCTCTCACAATTCCATATTTAAATGGAGACTCCAAGCATCATATCTTCTGATGGAAAAGATGTTAATATGATTGTTAAGCCATCAATCATGAAGGAAAAAGATAAATCTCTTTCCTCTACAACTTTGAAGAGAAAAAAGAAGAATACGAAGAAACCAAGGGCCATCCCCTCTAATCTTCAAAAGTTTTCTGGTGTTCTTGAAGAGTTGAAGGAAACAAGGAAGGAGATTCAGCAAATAAAGGCTATTGTTCTAAGAACTCTTGAAATTCAGAAGGCCCTGGTTCGACATCAGTCTATAAGGTTTGTTGGAATTGACTCCTTTCGTCATGAACCTTATGTTCCAATGTCTGTTGACGACAAGGAGTTCGGGGACGATAAAGAATTTTTCAAGAATCTTAATGTCTAAGAAATTTCTTATGAGAATTTATTCTTGTGTTTTATGAAGGATAACTAAGGTTTGGAATAACAAATATTGTGATTACACATAGCTATTGCCAACGATTTTCATCTTGCAATGTTTTAGATTTATTTATTTAAATTCTAAGTTATTTGGAAGATGATTTTGCAGTATTAATCTTTATTGGTTTTATATATTGCAAAAAATGTTATGGGATATGTGTGTTTACGTCCGTGAACTATGATTGTCCCATATATGTCAAAAGTTAAGTCTATTATGTCATTGTGCAAATATTGATAAAAGATAGAATGGAATTTTGAACTTTCCACAGTATTGATCTTTCCCTGATCCACTTTTATGTGAAAGTACTGTATGTCTCCGTAAGTTTTCTTATGTTGAGATTTCCGATTAAATTAATCATTAAGGTTCCCTTGTGGTTAATTTAATTGAGTTTACTAGATACAAATCCTTGAGTTTTCTTATGTTTCATGTGATTTGTTAATGTCCAAAGAAATCCTTCTTTTCTTGTAAAAGTAAGGTCGCTTTTGTTGTTCTTTCGGGAATGAGATTTTATGGGGGAGTGATGAGTGCCAAATAGTGCATATTTATACACCTTTTTATTGGCATTTTACTCATCTTTTGCGCTTAGAAATCAGATATTATCCCAGATTCTGTGTTTTCTTTGTTTTCAAGAATAAATATTTGTATTAATTAATTTTGTGTTTTTAGGTACTAAATAAAGCCCGGAGAAACTGAGGAGCCCAAAGAGCGAAGAATTGGAGTCGATCATCTATGGAGCAGATAGCCAACGCCCGCGCACAACAGTTGCAACCCAACAAGTAGCAACTCATCTACAAGACATGGGTTTGAGCTAGACCCGACCCGCGACCCGGATCCGAGCCCGTACACTCTAAGCCGTCGAGATCCCATCTTGCTGCATCCAACGCTCGCTGCTTCCACACGCATCGAAGTTTGCTGCTCCCGCTCAACACCAGATCACGCCAAAACCGCTTACCACCCTCGGCCGTTCAGATCTCCATCAGCTCCATCCTACGCTCGCTAGGCCCGTCTCATCACCACTCGATGTACTCCGCTTCACAACAAAATCACCAACACCCTATACCCTAATCGAGCAAACCTATTCTCTTCCTCACTTTCTCTTTCTTCTCCCACGAGCTCTCTGCAAAACCCTCACCTCCACCTCCTTCGTCCCACGCCTGATGCAGAGTTCCATCATCACATCTCCTGTCAAATACCATCACCCAACCACTCCATCATCTGCGCCACCACTCTCTCCCTTATTTATCTTTTTTTTTAGCTTCTCTTCAACCTAGAAGCTAGGTTAAAGATAAATAGGGTTAGGGTTTTCACCAACTCCGTTGCATGTTCGATTCGGAGGTCGGGACGCGTCAAGGAGCGAGTAGCAGTTTGGGTCATCATGTAGTTGTTATTTGAATTATTGTGGAGAGTATAAATTGAGGTTTGAGATGAAAGAGAAACTAGTCAGTTTTTAGTCCATGTTTTAGGGTTTCAATTTTGTAATTTGAATTTGAATTCTGTTTTATCAATTGCATGATGTTCTAAGCAATTAAACTAGGGTGTGATGAAACCCTTTGATTTAATATGAAGTAAGTAGATTGTCAAGTTGTTCTTAGGGAATGTATGCTTAGGAAATTAGTGAACCACTAGGATAGCTTTGCCTGTGATTACTGGTGCCGTAATAAGACCAGTAATACTAGGGGTAGACAAGTTGAGTTAGTTCATCAAATATCCTACTGAGGCCTTTAATGGAAGGCAATAGAACAAGTTGAAAATTTACATTACTTAGTACAAGATCGAGGGTGGAGTTAAACACCCTAGTGTCTCAACAACATCGATTACAACAGCCTTGCTCGTTATTACCTTAGCTTATAATCACTTGTCACCACTCAAATTTGTCGTATCGACACACAAACATCAAAAGCCTCTATCAATTGGTCTGGAATTCAGTCAAGTAAAGCCTTGGATTACATTACACACTCTAGTTCTCTGTGGGAATGACCCGTATTTGCCACTGTCTATAAACTAGACACCGTGCACTTGCGGTATAAATTGTAGGACTAAATAGAAACACATTCAAAGTTCTACCAAGTTTTTGGCGCCGCTGCCGGGGAATTGGTAGTGTGCCCTGATTTTCTTTCACTTGCTTTACTGATTTTCAGTCTTCCATTGTATATATGCTTTACAATCTGTGCTCTTTGGCACTGATTTGTTGTAACTTAGCTTAACTCTTAGCTTTTTCATTATCATTTTTACATTAGCCTCATCTCATTGCCTGCCATAGCATCTGTTTGCCTCATCTTGATTTTTCCCTGCCATAGCATCTGTAGCTTAACTCTTAGCTTAATTCACTTGCATTTGCATTTATCATTCCCTGTAACTTGGTCTGCCCTGAACAGATAACCAAGTACAGTGGCTGCTTTTCACATTGCAAGTAGTGCTTTCTTGTCTTGATTATACAGTTTTGAGAACTGAGATTTTTGTGTTGAGATAGCAGGTACTCTTGGAGCAAACTGAGCAAGACTCAAGGAAAGAACAAAGGAGCTGAATTGAGGTGGAATTGCCTAAACCCAGTTTTTATACTGGTGGTAATGTGTTTCTATCCTTGCTTACATAACTGATGTAGCATGCTTGCTTGTTGAATGGTCTGTTGAAGCACACCTTGAGTCATTGCTCTGTGAGTGTTGTAACCTTGCTAGCCCTCTGAAGCTGCAAGTGTGAGCCAGTGAGCAATTGAACCAGCATCTGAGCCTGTGCTGTGTAACCTGAGCATAATTGCCTGTCCTGTGAGCTCTGCAATTGTTAGTATCCATGATCTTTTGAATTGCCCTGTGCCTCTTACCTTTTTCCCCTTGCATGCTCTGTTGGCTTGTCTTGTGTGTCAATCCCGAGCTTGGCTGTAACCAGCAGACCTGCCCCTTTTGCATGATAAGTTAGATACTTTTCTGAGCTTATTGTCAACTTTATCTGTGCATAACTGGAAATAGACCTTGAATCTGTGCATGTTGTAAAGTGCAAACTAAGCTTATTTGCTGACTCACCAGCCATCTGTATAGCAATAATCTTGAAATTATGCTCTTGCTTTAGCTATATCTGTGTACCTGCATGATCTTGTGGTACCTGAGTGAGTTGTTGAATAGAATAGCATTAGCATCAATTTGTTAATTTTCAAAATACACCACCCAGCACTTGCTTCACCACTGAGTGAGCACAACCTTTCCCCTTGCACCATACACAATTTTTACTCATCTCCTGTGTTGTGACCTGCGCAACCATTAGGTCAGCATATTTTGTGGAATTGTGATTGTACTCATTTGCAACCTGTGCCCAACAAGGCTATCTTGTATTGCTCTGTGCTGAGCTGAACTTGGAGCTGTGCTGTGACCAGCTAAGCACAATCTTTGCTCGACCAAAGGTCTTTGTGCATCGCACCTCTGCACTAGCTAGCCAGAAAACAGTCTGAGACCAAAACTAGGTCTCCACAATCTCGGGTCAGAAACCTGCCAACCTTCAGCCCACACAACCCACTTCTGGGCTGTACACAAATTGAGCCCACAACCAACTAGGCTTTGCAAACTTCTGGGCTGTGCAATAGACTAAGCCCACCTAAGTTCCACTGCTGGGCTGCAAGCAATCCGAAGCCCACTTCATCTGGGCTGTACAAAGCCAGTCTCAAACCCACATAACCAAACTGAAACCCATCTATTCAGTTGGGTTTCACAACATCAATAACCAATTCCTTGGGCTTGAGTCTTGTGTTAGTGGGTTATTTTTGAGTTTTTGTTTTTCTGTGTTGAACTTGTTTGTGTGTTAACATGCTAGAGGCGCGTGCTAGGCTATGATTGTGTCTTTTAGAGACCAAACAAATCGACTAGTTAGAATCCGCCCGGACGAAATCATAAGCATACCCAGTTCTTCAACCGAAAACCCAAGCCCAGACCTATCTGAAACAGAGACCATGGGTGATGAACCAAACCCACCCCGTAGTCTCAAGGACTACATGTACCCAACTAGGGCAACCCATCCCTCTTGCATCATTCTGCCAGCCGATGCTGGGCAGTTTGAACTGAAAGCAAGCACCATTCATATGCTACCCGTGTTTAGAGGGGTCAATGATGAGAACCCCTACCATCACGTGAGAGACTTTGAGGATATTTGTGGGACTCTGCGTTTTAACCAAATGTCAGAGGAGTCCCTCAAATTGAGACTGTTTCCTTTTTCTCTGAAAGACAAGGCCAAGTCTTGGCTACATGCTCTACAACCACAGTCCATTAGAACCTGGGATGACCTCACAAAGGAGTTTTTCAAAAAGTTTTTCCCAAACCATAAGATCTGCAATTCGCCAAAGTCTAAATGGTTTTGTGCAATTAGAAGACGAAACTCTAGCAAGATACTTGGAGAGATTCAATGAATTACTACTCCAATGTCCCCACCATGGTTTTGAAAAATGGAGACTCGTGCAAATCTTGTATGAGGGTCTAGATGTTAGAACCCGAATCACAGTCGAGTCAATGTGCAATGGTGCATTTATTGAGAAGAGTGCCGATGACGGTTGGTCTTTCTTGATCGAAGTCGCTGAAAAGACTCAACAGTGGGAGTCCATCCGAGAACCAAAACGGACTACCCCTACAAACAATGTTCATAGAATCGAGTCGACTTTGAGGGAAGGGCAAAAATGGCTGCAATGGCCCGGAAGATAGAAGAGCTTGAGTTGGAAAAGAAGGTAAGATTTAATGCCCCTACTCTCCGTGACCAAATTGCTATGGCCACTTGTGCCGCATGCCATAGTTCTGACCACTTAGTGGACAGCTGTCCAGATCTACATGCATTTCAAGAGTCCCAAGCCGAGCAAGCCAATGCATTATACCATAGGCAAGAGAACAACCCTTATTCTCAAACCTACAACCCAAAGTGGAGGAATCACCCTAACTTCTCATGGTCCAAGGGACCTGTACAAGGGGACCAACAAATAACAATCAAGGATACTCATATCCTAGAAACCCTCAAGTACAACCAACCACTCAAAGTATCCTGCGGAGAAAAGACTAGCTTAGAAGACCGTGTCGGTCAGTTAACCCAACGTTTCACAAGTCTAGAACTTAGGATGGGACAAATCTGTGATGCATTGAATGAGAGAGAAAAAGGAAAATTTCCTAGTCAACCCCTACAAAATCCAAAGAATGTGTTTCAAGCGGGCTCCTCTACCGCAATGAAACTTCACATAGTCGGCGAATGCCATCACCACTCTCCGTAGTGGTAGGATTGTTGAGAACAATGTAGGTGTACCACCTTCAAGCGAGTCTACATCAGACTCACCAAGACACACACAACACCACGAAAACATCAACCGTAGAGAAAGAATCTGAGCCTGTTGATAAGACCAAGAGTCCTACTGATATAGATGTTCCTGTGCCAAGTCATGTACCTGTTGCTCCATTTCCACAACGGTTGGTGCAACAGAAGGGGGGTAACCAATACAATGAGATTTTGGAAATGTTCAAGAGGGTTAACATAAACATTCCATTTCTCGAAGCAATTAGACAAATACCCACCTATGCTAAGTTTTTGAAGGACTTGTGCACACAAAAGCGTAAGCTTCATGTGCATAAACGTGCCTTTCTCACTGAGCAAGTGAGCTCCATAATCCAAAACAAGATTCCACCCAAGTTTAGAGACCCAGGTAGTCCAACGATTACATGCAACATAGGCGACCATACGGTCGAAAAGGCGTTACTAGACTTAGGAGCCAGTGTGAATCTATTGCCATACTCGTGTATGTGCAATTGGGCCTTGGGAGTCAAGCCCACACTGTTACGCTACGCTTAGCGGACAGATCCGTGAGAATCCCCGTGGTATTATTGAAGATGTGTTAATCAAGGTTGATAAATTTTTCTTTCCTGTAGACTTCATTGTCTTAGACACTCAACCCGTGCAAGACCCAAGTAATCACATTCCCGTGATCTTAGGACGTCCTTTCCTGGCGACGTCCAATGCCATCATCAATTGTCGTAATGGTGTGTTGAAATTATCTTTCGGTAACATGACCGTAGAGCTGAATGTTTTTAACACTAGTCAACAACCCATTGATTGTGATGATACTGATTTGCATGAGATTAACATGATCGAGAGTCTGATCCAAGACTCTTTGCCCGACATTTTGTCAATGGACCCTTTACAAGCCTGTTTAGATAACTTTGACTTAGATCTCTTTGAGTCTAAGTATGTTAGTGAAGTTCACTCTTTGCTAGAGTCTGTGCCACCCATGGATATTGCTAAATGGCGTAATGCAAAGTGGAACCACTTCCACTCTCGATTCCCAATCTGCCCCCACCTCTTGATACACCACCTAAGCTTGATTTGAAACCATTACCTCGATACCTTGAAGTATGCTTTCTTAGGTCCTTCGACACTTTACCCGTGATTATTGCATCATGTTTAGACACGGAACAGAAAGTAGACTCTTAGAAGTACTTCAAGAACATAAAGGAGCTTTAGGTTGGACCATCTCCGATCTTAAGGGTATAAGTCCCACAATTTGCATGCATCACATAAACCTTGAGGAGAACACTAAACCATCTAGGGAAATGCAAAGGAGACTTAACCCCAACATGAGAGATGTTGTCAAGGGTGAGATCTTGAAACTGCTTGACGCGGGTATCATTTACCCCGTCCCTGATAGCAGCTGGGTCACCCTATTCAGGTAGTACCCAAGAAGTCTGGCATTACTGTTGTTCAAAACGAGATGAATGAGCTCCTTCCCACCCGTGTGACCACTGGATGGCGAGTATGTATTGATTATAGAAAACTGAACACAGTAACCAAGAAAGACCATTTTCCCCTTCCCTTCATCGACCAAATGCTGGAAAGGTTAGCCAAACATAAGTACTACTGCTTCTTAGATGGCTATTCTGGCTACAACCAAATTCACATAGCACCCGAAGACCAACAAAAGACCACATTTACCTGTCCTTATGGAACATTTGCTTATCGTCGTATGCCTTTTGGGCTGTGCAATGCACCCGCTACTTTTCAACGTTGCATGATGAGCATTTTTTCCGACATAATAGATAAGTTTCTTGAGATTTTTATGGATGATTTTTCTGTGTTTGGATCTTCATTTGATGAGTGTTTGCATCACCTCACATGTGTGCTAGTTAGGTGTAAGGAGAAGAGTTTGGTCTTGAATTGGGAAAAATGCCATTTTATGGTTAATTCAGGCATTGTTCTAGGGCATATCATCTCGGAAAAAGGCATAGAAGTAGACAAAGCCAAGGTAGATCTCATTCAACAGTTGCCTCAACCTCGTTACCGTGAGGGACATCAGATCATTTCTAGGCCATGCGGGTTTTTACCGCCGATTCATCAAAGACTTTAGTAAAATTTCACGACCTTTGTGCAATCTTCTTGCAAAAGATGTTGCATTTGTCTTTGATGATGCTTGTAAGGAAGCGTGGGAGCAACTGAAGGCTCTCCTTACATCTGCCCCTATAGTCGACCCCCGATTGGTCATTACCATTTGAGATTATGTGTGATGCGTCCGACTATCTTTGTAGGAGCTGTTTTGGGCCAAAGAGTAGACAAACTCCCCTATGTGATCTACTATGCTAGTAAAACACTTAATGATGCTCAATTGAATTATTCCACTGCGAGAAGGAGTTGCTAGTCTGTTGTGTTTGCATTAGACAAGTTTAGATCTTATTTGATAGGGTCTAAGGTCATCATTTATTCCGATCATCTTTGCATTGAGATATCTTTTGTCTAAGAAAGATGCTAAGGCTCGTCTAATTCGATGGATACTCTTGCTACAAGAGTTTAACCTCGAAATTCGAGATAAGAAAGGGTCAGAAAATGTTGTTGCTGATCACTTGTCTAGGTTGAATGTTGAATCTTCTGATGAGTCTGTGTTGATTAGGGAATCATTCCCTGATGAGCAATTGATGCTTGTGTCTGAGATGCCTTGGTTTGCTGATATTGTGAACTACCTTGCTACAGGTAGAATGCCCTTGCATTGGTCTAAACAAGACCGCTCTAAATTCTTGGCTGAAGTTAAACATTTCCTTTGGGATGACCCATATTTGTTTAAGTACTGCCAAGACCAAATCATTAGGAGATGTGTCCCCAATTCTGAACAAAGGGACGTCATCTCTTTCTGTCATGACCATGCATGTGGAGGCCACTTTAGTGCCAAGAAAACTGCTTTGCAAAGATCTTGCAAAGCGGTTTCTATTGGCCAACACTGTTTAAGGATTGCCATGCATTTTGTGTTGCTTGTGACCGATGCCAGAAATTAGGAAGTATATCTAGGAGAAACATGATGCCCTTACAACCCATATTGATTGTTGAGCTGTTTGATGTTTGGGGCATTGATTTCATGGGTCCATTTCCGAATTCTGAAGGTAAGTTGTACATCCTTGTAGCTGTCGATTATGTCTCTAAGTGGGTAGAGGCCATTGCATCCAAAACCAACGACCATAAAGTTGTTCTTTCCTTTCTTAAGGAGAACATTTTCTCCCGTTTTGGAACCCCGAGAGCGATAATCAGTGATGGAGGTAGTCATTTCTGCAATAGACCCTTTGAATCACTAGTGCGCAAGTATGGAATCACTCACAAGGTCGCAACGCCTTACCATCCTCAAACCAGTGGCCAAGTGGAAGTGTCCAATAGGGAAATTAAGCATATTCTTGAGAAGACCGTCAATCCTTCTAGGAAAGATTGGTCTTTGCGCCTAAACGATGCTTTATGGGCCTATAGGACTGCATACAAGACTCCCATTGGGATGTCTCCTTACAGACTTGTGTACGGGAAAGCATGCCATTTACCTGTTGAGTTAGAACACCGTGCATTTTGGGCTGTGAAAAAGTCAATTTTGATCTTGATAAGGCTGGTACCCGTAGGAAACTTCAACTCAATGAGTTAGAAGAATTGAGAAACGATGCATATGATAGTGCCAAAACGTACAAACATAGAATGAAGGTGTTTCATGACAAGCGCATTCTGCGCAAGTCTTTCATCCCAGGACAGAAAGTTTTATTGTACAACACTAGGTTGCATTTGTTTCCAGGAAAGCTACGTTCCCGATGGTCTGGACCATTCGTGGTACGTCCGTTTTCCCCATGGAGCGGTAGAAGTTGAAAACCCAGCAAACAAGAACATTTTCAAAGTCAATGGTCGTAGATTGAAACCATTTCGGAACATCTTCCACCATAAGTTGAGACCGTTGACTTGGAAGACCCCATCTATGTGGACTGATCTAGTTCACTTGTGTACATACTTATGGACTAAAAATCCATCGTCTTTCCCTTTTCTTTTTCTTTTTGCATAATTTTGATGTGTGCTAACCAACCTTTTTGTCTTGCGCTCGTGATTGTTTGCTTTCAAAGCATTCATCTTTCTATGGTTTAGCAACACCCTTGTACATCCGGTAATCTCTTCCCTTTTCTTTATTTAACATAGTTCTCTCGGTATGTGACTTTTTAAATTCTTATTATCTGTTGACACATTGAGGACAATGTTTAATTTAGGTTTGGGGGTACATACATTTGCATATAGAATAGAGTTTTTAGTCTTTCTTTTTTTTAAAAAAAAAAAAAAAAAAACTCTTTGTAATTACTTGCATGAAAAACCTCCAACTTTTAGAGATTTTAGAGTCACTAGCATGCTTTTAGCTATGTTTACATAGAGAGTCTGACCGAAATAACAAGAACTTGGAAGTACTGGAGAACGCAATCGGGTTCCTTAGTTGATTAGAGCGTTAAAGTTGGATTTAACCATACCGGAGGGCGAATTAGGTGTTGTTTAGATATTCGGTAGTAGAATTGTGATCAACCATAGTGGAGACTACCCATTTTACATCAAGCGAGGTACCGACCTTCACTCTTTGTGACTTTCTAGAAAAGCTTTTAGAGTGTGTGTCACCGTACGTCAATTCCGGATAGGAATGGTGAGCTACCCAACTTCGCACCACTTTCAAAGACTACTTTTGTTCTCTTGAGTGCTAATTCCGTCAATCATGAGGGTGACGTCTAAAGATGAAAACTCCTTCTAAATATCGATTTGCAGTTAACATCACTCTCTCTCTCAATCAGCAGTTCCATAGAAACACATCATCGTCAGCAAGCGGAGCAACATCAGAATATTTGAAGAAAGTTGATATAGTCCAAGGTTTACATACAACAAAGAAAATAGGATGAGAATTAATGAAGTTTGTAAAATCAAGACAATACAAGTTATGGAAATTGTGTGATATAGTCCTTCATCCATGGAGTTAGTAGTTTTATTGTTTTTATTTTCAATTAATGTATATAGTGATGTTCTTCATGGAAAAAAAAAAAAAAAAAAAAAAAAAAAAAAAATTGTAGTTTATTTTCTTAGTTTTGATACCACCATGGTAAAGAAGAAAATTCCAAGTAACAAGGAAATTGAGTAGAAAAGTTAAAAATTGTCAAGTTTTGTGAAGTTTAGAAGTTCGTCATCAACATTTGAAGACCGAAGACCGAAGACCGAAGAGTGAAGACGTTTCTATGGTTCTTATGAGAGAGTGATATTAATTGCCGATCGGGTGAAAAGGTAGTGAGTACTCCCACCCTTGCTAATGGTTGATTTCCTTCCTTAGACATCATCGAGAAAGATTCTTTTTGTCCACACTTTTGTGGAGTCTCCGGATTTTATTTCGGAAGGTTATCCTTCTTACCTACAACGTGTGCGGGGATTTCTCTCTTTATTCCCGCTCGCACACATGAGAGACTAAAAAAGCGATCTTTTTGAGTGCAATTATCATAAAACCCTAATGGTGAGGCAGAAGTCGAGGCTTATGATCACAATCGAATCCGAATTCTTTCATATGGTATGGTTACTTCTCGCTCAAAGACTTAAGGATGAGAATGCGTTCTTTAGTAGTTCTAACTTCTTGTTACTAGCACGCAGAAACTCTATGTCCTCATAGCTCCTTGGATGCTTGAGACTCTTTTACACTCTGAGTTGGAGAAGGTTTTGTGGGTACACCTCTGGTAAACCCTCACGAGACTACAACTCGTCCACTAGGGACACCTAGGGGTTTAAAGGCTTAGTGCATACGCTAAATGCATTCGAGAGACCTACGACAGTGGTATAGTTAGGATTTCTTCATTTTTGTTTCACTTGAGGACAAGTAAAATTCAGGTTTGGGGGTATTTGATGAGTGCCAAATAGTGCATATTTATACACCTTTTTATTGGCATTTTACTCATCTTTTGCGCTTAGAAATCAGATATTATCCCAGATATTCGTGTTTTCTTTGTTTTCAAGAATAAATATTTGTATTAATTAATTTTGTGTTTTTAGGTACTAAATAAAGCCCGGAGAAACTGAGGAGCCCAAAGAGCGAAGAATTGGAGTCGATCATCTATGGAGCGAGATAGCCAACGCCACGCGCAATGGTTGCAACCCAACAAGTAGCAACTCATCTACAAGACATGGGTTTGAGCTAGACCCGACCCGCGACCTGGATCCGAGCCCGTACACTCTAAGCCGTCGAGATCCCATCTTGCTGCATCCAACGCTCGCTGCTTCCACACGCATCGAAGTTTGCTGCTGCTCCCGCTCAACACCAGATCACGCCAAAACCGCTTACCACCCTCGGCCGTTCAGATCTCCATCAGCTCCATCCTACGCTCGCTAGGCCCGTCTCATCACCACTCGATGTACCTGCTTCACAACAAAATCACCAACACCCTATACCCTAATCGAGCAAACCTATTCTCTTCCTCACTTTCTCTTTCTTCTCCCACGAGCTCTCTGCAAAACCCTCACCTCCACCTCCTTCGTCCCACGCCTGATGCAGAGTTCCATCATCACATCTCCTGTCAAATACCATCACCCAACCACTCCATCATCTGCGCCACCACTCTCTCCCTTATTTATCTTTTTTTTTAGCTTCTCTTCAACCTAGAAGCTAGGTTAAAGATAAATAGGGTTAGGGTTTTCACCAACTCCGTTGCATGTTCGATTCAGAGGTCAGGGACGCGTCAAGGAGCGAGTAGCAGGTTTGGGTCATCATGTAGTTGTTATTTGAATTATTGTGGAGAGTATAAATTGAGGTTTGAGATGAAAGAGAAACTAGTCAGTTTTTAGTCCATGTTTTAGGGTTTCAATTTTGTAATTTGAATTTGAATTCTGTTTTATCAATTGCATGATGTTCTAAGCAATTAAACTAGGGTGTGATGAAACCCTTTGATTTAATATGAAGTAAGTAGATTGTCAAGTTGTTCTTAGGGAATGTATGCTTAGGAAATTAGTGAACCACTAGGCTAGCTTTGCCTGTGATTACTGGTGCCGTAATAAGACCAGTAATACTAGGGGTAGACAAGTTGAGTTAGTTCATCAAATATCCTACTGAGGCCTTTAATGGAAGGCAATAGAACAAGCTGAAAATTTACATTACTTAGTACAAGATCAGAGGGTGGAGTTAAACACCCTAGTGTCTTAACAACATCAGTTACAACAGCCTTGCTCGTTATTACATTAGCTTATAATCACTGTCACCACTCAAATTTGTCATATCGACACACAAACATCAAAAGCCTCTATCAATTGCTGGAATTCAGTCAAGTAAAGCCTTGGATTACATTACACACTCTAGTTCTCTGTGGGAATGACCCGTATTTGCCACTGTCTATAAACTAGACACCGTGCACTTGCGGTATAAATTGTAGGACTAAATAGAAACACATTCAAAGTTCTACCAGGGAGAGTTCTTAATTGAACTTGTGCTTAATTGCCAAATCTTTGTGGGGAGTGTGGCTGTGGAATATTGTAGGAGTTATCTTGTATCTTTATAAACTCCTTGATGAATACACTAAGTTTCAACTATGTGAAATCATCGAAACCAAGTTGATATGTTCTCTTTTAGTCATGAATAATCTCTTTGTAAATTTCATTATGATCCCGCTAATTTTCGTACCTTTGCCAATTTATATTGACAAAAAAGGGGGAGAATTATTTTGTAGTTCACACTACATACATATGGTTTACGGTTACGGATCATTATGTAAGGGGGAGTGGTTTTCATTGTGAGATGAAGTATTGACTAAGGGGGAGTGGTTTTCATTGTGAGATGAAGTATTGACTAAAGGGGAGTGATACATATCACCGTAGTATTATTGTCAAAGTTGTGATACAATTGAACTTTGATGTTGTGTAATAATACTATGACACTGTATAACAATAATTGAGAACACTTGTTTTCTTATTGTTGTGGCTACGGATCTTCAACAACTATGATGCTGATTTGAACACGTTCAGAATCACAAGAGTACTTGGAGTGACGAAGAATTCAAGGAATGTTGAAGAACCAAGGAAATCAAGCATTTGGATGAGAATCTACAAAGTTTATTTATTTTGTAATCCATATGTATTGATAGTTTTGTCACTAAAATTGACAAAGGGGGAGATTGTTAGGCACTGCTCGGTCGAACTCGCAAGCGTTGCTATCTCAAGCTTGTTTGTCAGGTTTAGGTGTCAAAACTATAAGTCTTGATTTCTAGTCTACTTATAGCTATGTCTCGGATTATGATAGAATGTGTAATTGAGCTTTATACTTCATGGTGTTCATCTATTGAAGACGAAGATCTACTAGGGGGAGCTTGGAGTAACTTCATCAACAAAAGGTATGTGGAGACTTAAACTCATCTATCATTCAGAAGTCTATTCTATTCTATCTTCTATTGAGACTAAGTCGTATAACTATATAGACTTTTACATTATACACATTTGATATTTCGGGCTGAGTTTAACTCGCTTACATCTTTCTCGAAATATGTGTTGGAAAGCTTTTTGCTTTAACTACGTTCATCATTATTCTTGACAAAAGTCAAAAGATGATCATGTGAAAATTGCCTTGTAACATCTTACATGATTTATGTGAGACAGTCATTTGTTGTAGACTCGGAATGTTTCGTATTGATCATTCGATCACTTGAAAATTGCTTATAAGCTAATAGTTTGTGTGAGATGATAGACGCATTTATGTGTCTAATTTGTCCTCAATGTTTCGTATTGTTAGTACTCGTTTTCGTCCTTATTATGGTGTTTTGTGTGTTTGTAGGTATTTTTTGGAAATAAATATTGTTGGAAAATTCGGCTCGAAAAGTTGCTCGGAGCACCTCCGGAGGACACGTGTTATTCGGACTCTTGCTTTTGGCTAAGGGGCACCCAGTTACTAAGGGGCAACTCCAGTGCGCCACCTGCTATTCACACCCCAGCTCTGTTAGGGGGAGGTCGTCCCTTTCATTCAAAACTTCAGTTTTGGCAGGAAATTCAGTTTCAAATAGTTTTCAACTGCGGAATTCCTGGAGCATATTTGGACCGGATTTCACGAGATTTTTACGCACAGTTGGATTGATATGGGCATGTTCTATCTAAACAGGACAGCTATGAGTCACATAATCGATAAAGGAGGAGTTCTCATAGAGTTTTTCCGGAACATGGAAGCATATCCCCGTAAGGAGATATCCACGGGATTTCTGTGGATTGCGTGTGTTCTGAGGCTGTTGGGATGTGCATTCGCCTGTATTAGCATGTTGGGAGCGTGTTTGTGTCAATTCAACGCGAGAAATAGATAAAAAGGGAAATTATTCCCGTAGCCTGCATGGAAAATAAATGAAAATATTTTGGAGTTATCACGGAAGATTTGAAGGTGCTATGAGTATAAATTGATATTGGAGTCACAGGAGGGGGGACAGAGAGTTTGGGAGCATTACAGAGCTTAGAAATTCGAGTTTCAGAATCACCATTTATGCTGCTGCTGAAGAACACGAAGAACATAAGACGCACGAAGGACCGTCGTTTCCGCTACAGTGATAACGACACATCTGAGGGTCGTAGTTCAGGAGACAGTATTAAAACTACAGCAACATCAACACTTTACATTTATCGTTCTCTGTAACAGTCCGTTTGTAATAATTATAACTGTTACAAATCAGGCTTTTCATCTTTTCTCCCTTGTTCATCATTTGTAAACCATTTTTGAGCATTAATAATGATTTTTGAGCGTGTTTCCAACATGATGATGAGCTAATTCTCCGACAACCAAGGCAATGAGGAAGCTATTTACGCATGAATAAGTGGTAACCATTTTATTTTCTCTAATTTATAATTTATAATTCACTCAATCACTGCTTTTGCAGAGTTTTAAATTGTTTGCATAATTTTCGTCATTAGTTGTGATTCAATTAGATAGGTTATACTTTGTTTAGATAATCTATGCTTAGGGGATACAATTAATTTTTGGAAATTTGCCTGATTATTTGTGGATTAAGAAATAAGGACTTAAAAAGATAATTAGAGTTTTGTGTTATTCAACATAAATTATTCATGTGTAATAGTGGAATCAGTGTCTTGGTTATTTTCTCATATCTTGAATCAATTTGGTGTTAAGTTTTCCTAATTTTTAAGTTTTATAAGTCTAAAACCTTTTGCTTTCACAAGTCTCAACGAACCTTTTTACTACAACTCAATTGAAAATCACATCAATTTTTGGCGCCGCCGACGCGGACTTGTCTTTAGGCTAGAGTTTTTAGATTTTCTTTTAGGTTTTTATTTATTTGTTCTTCTTTACGTTTTTGGGTTTTTGTCTTTTCCTTTCAGATTTTGGGATTTGGAGCGAAAGAAAAATTTGCCAAAGCTTTTGGTGGATACTTAAAGATTTGGAGTTAAAGACAAAGCGAAAGGAGCGAAAGAAGAAGATTTTTTTTATTTTATAAAAAAAGAGAAAAAAAAAGAGAGAGAGATTTTTATTTTTTTTAAGACTTTCCTTTTCTTTTGTACTTTATTTTTGGACTTTGGACTTGGACATTTGGACATTCTTTTATTTTTTAAACCCTACGGAAGGGTAGTATTAAATATAAACTGTGTGCAGAGAAGGACGACGATTACGATATCGTCTCGGCCCCTCGGGTTCGTACATGACATAGGAGTCGTGGCCCGAGTCGACTGCAACGGTTCATCCCCCGTCTGGAACGGGAGGTAAGTTTGTCGAAACACTCGTGAATCCCCTGCCAGCGAGTTACTGTCTTCCTTCGTGTGAATATATGCTGAGGACTTGAAAACGGATGCTTTAATTTCCTAGTAAAGGGCAAGGACTGGCCATACAAGATAAGGTTCGGATTTCATCACCGTTCTCTTCTTGCCCGCCTTAGGAAAACGATACTTAACGCGAACCTAAGCTTTAAAATTTGGAATAGAACGAGACCGATAGGGTAATGAGCTTAATAGGAAAGTCATTCGAAAAATATTGGTTACTCTTTTAGCATACTTCGAAGTCATGATGGTTTCTGTGTAGTTGAATGTGTGACTGCGCCGCCTTGTAATAACGGTGAGGCCTTGGGTATCAAAGCTCCACGGAGCTTCCCTCGCCTTGATTCAACTTACTTTGACTTGGATTGATCCAGATGGGTTTGCTTAAATTGTAACGAATTCCCTTTCGAACGATTAGAAGCTGGTCTAGAAACAATCTAAGTGGAGCCATAATGCTTTTTGTTTGCTAGATATCATTAGGTTTGCTGTGGTGTAGTCAGCCTTGTTTGTGTTTGCATAGAACTTCCCTTCCTTTTAGGATTTTTCTTTTTCTTTTGTTTTGTTTTTCTAGTGTATGCCCGAGGTCATTAGAGAACGGGCTTGGAAAAGAAACACTCTAGGTCGTTTGATTAGTGACAAACCTAGTAGTTCTTCTTGTGAAGGCGGGGAACTCGAAGACTCTTCTTTTGAGAGCCCCGTTTTTGGAAACTTCAGTTTTGAGAATCTGTCTCTTCATGAGGAAAGTACCCCTAGTACTTCAGTTGTGCCAGCGATGGCAACTTTGAAAGATTACATGTTCCCAACTGGGACCAACCGAGCTTCGTGCATTAAATTTCCAGCCAATACGGCTAACTTCGAGATAAAAGCTAGTATTCTTCAGATGATCCCTATATTCTTAGGAAAAGATGATGAGAACCCTTATTTTCATATTAGGGACTTTGAGGAAATTTGTGGGACAGTTAGAATAAAAGACCTTACTGATGAAGTTTTGAAACTTAAGATGTTCCCCTTTTCCTTAAAAGATAAAGCCAAGACTGGCTAAACAACCTACCATCCGAATCCATTGAAACATGGCAGGAAACTTATTGTCGCTTTCTATATGAAATTCTACCCTAAGCATAAAACTGCAGTTGTAAGGCGTAAAATTAGTGCTAGTGTGCAACAAGAGGGAGAGTCTCTTTATAGGTTTTTAGAGATTCAATGATCTCCTATCTCAGTGTCCTCACCATGGATTTGATAAGATGAAACTTGTAGGGATTATTTATGATGGTTTAGACTATTCGACCAAAGCCATGGTCGAGTCTATATGTGCTGGTGAGTTTACTAATAAAAGCCTTTACCTTCTTAGGAGTTGTTGCTGAGAAATCCCAACAGTGGGAGTCTTGTGTTGAACCCCCTAAAAGACTCTTGGTCAATAGAAGTAGCACCAATGTGGTAGATACAAGCTTCGGGACAGATGCTAAGTTTGCTGCTTTATCTAGAAGGTTAGAAGCTTTGGAATTGAATCAGCCTAAAATTAGGCCCCTTGTTGAACCTAATAGAACCTCTCGAGTTTCTAGTTGTGGAATAGAGCCCGATAACTCATTTTGGGAAGGTCAGGTTAGTGAAGAGCAAGCTCATGTTGTCTATAACAATGCTAGGTTTGAGAACCGTCAGAAGTTTGACCCATACTCAGAGACCTACAACCCTGGTTGGAGAAACCATCCTAATTTCTCTTGGTCTAAGGGCCAAAATCAAGGTCAGTCTAGTAATTCTCAGCCTCCCCCGGGTTTTGGTTATAATAAGAATTCTTCAGGTCAAACCCAGTTCTAGAACCCTTATGAGAATAGAATGACTAGCTTAGAGGAATCTCTTAGTATACTAAAAAGAGCCAGGATATGTTAACACAGAGCCAGAAATGTTAGTAAAGAGCCAGGGTAATTTTCAAGAGGAAACCAAGCAGAATTTTAAGAATAATTCCCGCCTCTTGCTAAAATTAGAACTTCAAGTCGGCCAAATAGCTAAGTTCCTTAGTGAGAGATAAGATGGAAGATTCCCTAGTCATACTGATCCTAACCCTAAAGGAGAGAAATCATACAATCATGTGAATTCTATTACAACCCTTAGGAGTGGAAAGAAAGTTGACAATAAGGTCGCCATGCCTGAAAGTGAACATGCTGTAGTTCACCCTGCTGAGCCGAAAAATGATGAGGAGACTGATAGAGTCTCTAATGAGACCAATGAGGGTCATATTGAACCAGGCTTTGTTCCCAGAGCCCCGTTCCCCTAGCAACTAGTTCCAACTAGGAGGGAGTCCAACTTTAATGATATATTGGAGGTTTTTAAGCAGGTTACTATCAACCTCCCATTGTTAGATGCGATTAAGCAGATTCCCGCTTATGCCAAATTTCTTAAGGACTTGTGTACACGAAAGCGTAAGCTTAGTGTTCAAAAGAAAGCCTTCCTAGCTAGTCACGTGAGTTCTATTATTCAGAATACCACTACTCCTAAATACAAAGACCCAGGGTCCCCTACCATTTCTTGCACAATAGGTAAATACCATGTTGAGAAAGTGTTGCTTGACTTAGGAGCCAGTGTGAACTTACTCCCATACCATGTGTACCTTAAGATAGGATTTGGTGAGATGAAACCCAGATGACTCTTCAGTTAGCTGATAGGTCTGTTAAAATTCCTCGTGGTGTGATCGAGGATGTTCTCATAGAGGTCGACAAGTTTATTTATCCGGTGGATTTTGTTATCCTAGATACCCAACCTGTCCCTGACCTAGAGAACCAGATACCGGTAATTTTAGGTCGCCCGTTTTTAGCTACATCCAATGCGATCATTAACTGTCGAACTGGTATTATGAATTTGTCTTTTGGTAATATGACTATTGAGGTGAACGTCTTTCATATTAGTAAGCTACCCTCTGAACTAGATGACTCGAGCATAGAAGAGGTGAACATGATAGGAACATTAGTCGAGGAGTCATTACCAAACACTTTGTTAGAAGATCCATTAGAGAAATGCCTAGCTCACTTTGGGATTGATTTTGATGATGATGATGTGATTAATGAGGTCAATGCTTTGTTAGATTCAACCCCTTTGATAGACACTAGTAATGGATGGAAACCTAAGTTCGAACCTCTACCCGTTTCTAAGTCTACCCTAGTTCCTTCGTTAGAAAAGCCTCCTAATTTGGACCTAAAACCATTGCCAGATACCCTGAAGTATGTATTTTTAGGACCATTTGAAACTTTACCTGTGATTGTTGCTTCCGACTTGGATAGTGATCAGGAAAGTAGGCTAGTGACCGTCCTTCAAAACAACAAGGAAGCTTTAGGGTAGACCATAGCAGATATTAAGGGTATAAGTCCTACTGTTTGTATGCATCAGATTTATCTAGAGGAAGATACCAAACCTTCTAGGGAGATGCAGCGAAGACTAAACCCTAATATGAAATAAGTAGTTCGAACCGAGGTTCTTAAGCTGTTAGATGCAGGCATTATCTACCCCATTTCAGACAGTAAGTGGGTCAGCCCCGTTCAGGTTGTTCCCAAGAAATCCGGTATTACTATAGTCCAGAATGATAATAATGAGTTAATCCCAACCCGAGTGACCACGGGTTGGCGTGTTTGTATTGACTATAGGAAAATGAACAAGGTCACTAGGAAGGACCACTTTCCCCCTCCCTTCATCGACCAGATGCTAGAGAGATTAGCTGGACATAGTCATTACTACTTTTTAGATGGCTACTCTGGCTATAGTCAGATCGTTATTTCCCCAGAAGACCAGGAGAACTACTTTTACCCGTCCCTTTGGTACCTTTGCGTATAGACGCATGCCTTTCGGGCTATGTAACGCCCCTGCGACTTTTCAGCGTTGCATGATGAGCATATTTTCTGACATGGTAGAACGGTTCTTAGAGGTCTTTATGGATGATTTTTCAGTGTTTGGTTCGTCTTTCGATGAGTGCTTGCATCATTTGTCATTAGTGTTGACTAGGTGTAAGGAAAATAATCTAGTGCTTAATTGGGAGAAATGTCATTTCATGGTTCGATCGGGAATTATTTTAGGGCATATCGTATCTTCTAAGGGTATAGAGGTAGATAAAGCCAAAGTTGACCTTATCAAGACTTTACGGGTCCCAAAAACCATAAGAGATATTAGGTCATTCTTAGGGCATGCAGGTTTTTATCGTCGATTCATTAAGGATTTTAGCTTGATTTCTGGACCTCTTTGCAATTTGCTTGCAAAAGATGTTAAGTTTGTCTTTGATAATGCTTGTTTAGAGGCTTTTGAGAAGCTTAAGACTTTACTTACTACCGCCCCCATAGTCCAGGCACCCAACTGGAACCTACCCTTTGAGATCATGTGCGATGCTTCAGATTATGCTATTGGTGTTGTGCTAGGTCAGCGAGAAAACAAATTACTTCATGTGATTTACTATGCTAGCAAAACTATGAATGATGCCCAATTGAACTATACCACTACTGAGAAGGAACCGTTAGCCATTGTGTTTGCCTTAGACAAGTTTAGACCCTATCTCTTAGGTTCTAAGATCGTAATCTATACTGATCATGCTGCTTTGAAATACCTTTTGTCTAAGAAGGATACCAAACCTAGATTGATTAGATGGATCCTTTTATTACAAGAATTTTGTCCAGATATTAGAGACAAAAAGGGTGCAGAAAATGTAGTAGCAGATCACTTGTCTAGGCTAGTTGTTAGTTCCCCTGATGATTCCCTTCATATAAGGGATAGCTTTCCTGATGAACAATTGTTCTCTGTTTCCCAATCACCTTGGTATGCAAATATAGTGAACTATCTTGTTACTAGTCGAATGCCCCAACATTGGGGTAAACAAGATCGTTCTAGGTTTTTAGCCGAGGTTAAGCACTTCTTTTGGGATGATCCTTATTTGTTTAAGTATTGTCCAGACCATATTATTAGGAGATGTATACCTGAGAGTGACCAGTCCAGTATTATTTCCTTTTGTCATGATCATGCTCGTGGGGGTCACTTTAGTGCTAAGAAGATTGCTGCTAAGATATTACAGTGTGGATTCTACTGGCCTTCGTTGTTTAAAGACTCCCACAGTTACTGTGTTACTTGTGAACGTTGCCAGAAATTAGGAACCATTTCCCGTAGGAACATGATGCCCTTGAACCCTATTTTAATAGTTGAGGTCTTTGATGTGTGGGGTATTGAATTTATGGGTCCGTTTCCTAATTCTTTTGGTAACTTATACATCCTTGTTGTTGTAGACTATGTCTCTAAGTGGATTAAGGCGGTTGCGTGTAAGACCAATGACTATAGGGTTGTGATTGAGTTCTTGAAAAATAATATACTTACACGTTTTGGCACACCGCGAGCTATAATTAGTGATGGAGGGTCGCACTTTTGTAATGGACCTTTTAGGCTTTTGATGAAGAAATATGGTATTACACATAAGGTAGCTACCCCGTATCATCCACAGACTAGTGGTCAAGTAGAGGTTTCCAATAGGGAGATAAAACGTATATTAGAGAAAGCAGTTAATCCTAATCGGAAAGACTGGTCGTCTAGGCTCACTGATGCCTTATGGGCTTACCGTACTGCGTTTAAGACCCCCATTGGAATGTCGCCTTATCAGCTTGTGTATGGAAAGGCATGTCATTTACCTGTTGAGTTAGAACATAGAGCTTATTGGGCTGTTAAGCAGCTAAATTTTTCTCTTGACAAGGCAGGAGCCCATAGGAAACTCCAGCTCAATGAGTTGGAAGAGATTCGTATAGATGCTTACGATAGTGCTAAGGAGTATAAGAACAAAATGAAACTTGTGCATGATAGAAATATTTTAAGGAAGTCATTTTCTCCAGGTCAAAAAGTTCTTCTGTATGATACCCGCTTGCATCTTTTCCCTGGGAAGTTACGTTCTCGGTGGACGGGTCCTTTTATTGTTCGCACTGTATTTCCTCATGGAGCTGTTGAGATCGAGACACCGGATGGTAGTAGTTCTTCGAAGGTTAACAGTCTGAGATTGAAACCCTTTTTAGAGCCCTTTCCTTCAGGTGATGTTGAGGAGGTCCCTCTGGAGGACCCTGTTTACCCTTGATTGACCATCGAGGCGATTGTATGTTGTATATTAGTTTTTGATTTCTCTCTTCACCCAGGTACTATCTTTCCGACTTCTCTCTTTACTGATTCCTCATGTTACTTTACTTTTTGGTATTGATTGCTCTTTCATTAGAAACATTGGGGACAATGTTAGGTTTAAGTTTGGGGGTGGGGAAGAAACTTCTTGTTAGTTTTTAGTTGCAATAAATAAACTCCAGAGCCTAGAAATTTATGTTTATTAAGGATGGCACTAACCAATCTAAGTGGATGGAAGCATTTTGGTTGTAGGAGTTGAGGAACCAATCTGATTAGATGGAAACATCTAAAGAGTCTATTCATAAAAGCACAGAGCTCAGGTGTTAGAAAAAGAAAACATGGTAGTTTCGCCATATCCTCGTGATGGAAACATCAAAAGAATCCTGATCACTTCTTTTATTTTTCTCTTTACCATTGCTAGGGTGAAATAGAGTGACTGAGATACCAAAAAAAAAAAAAAAAAAAAAAAAAAGACCAGACCACTAGACCAACCTAACAAAAACAATAAAGTCGACCACTTTGGTACCCTTGTATATGCCAAATTGAGTTGACCTAGAGTTAGGATTATCGACCTCTGGTTCCCTTGTATATGCCAAAGTGTGTTGATATTAGTCCGACCAATATCTCAGTCCATTAGGATAGGTTCACCTTAGTCAACATCATCCACGTTTTTCTCTACATCCATCTTCTTAATCTATCCATGTGATTGGTTGACTCCGGTTTATGATGTCTAGAAACTATCTGAGTAGAGCTCTGTCACTTTATATGAATTTTAGTATGCTTGAGTGCAAACTCATGTACATCAATTGGAATTTCGCATCAGGGTACTTCCTCCTGTAGTCAATAAGTATGCCAACCAAGGAGATTCTTTAGTGCCTTCCAAGGTTCTGCGTAGATAGCTAGGGTCTGGAGTAAAGGTTTTGTGGGTACACCTCTGGTAAACCCTCCGAGAGACAACACTCCGCCACTAGGGCCACCTAGCGGTTTAACGGCTTGCTGCACGTGCTTAGTGTAGTCATTTTATCTTTATTTATTAGTTTTGCTCGAGGACTAGCAAATAATAAGTTTGGGGGTATTTGATAGAAGCATTTATGTGTCTAATTTGTCCTCAATGTTTCGTATTGTTAGTACTCATTTTCGTCCTTATTATGGTGTTTTGTGTGTTTGTAGGTATTTTTTGGAAATAAATATTGTTGGAAAATTCGGTTCGAAAAGTTGCTCGGAGCACCTCCGGAGGACACGTTTATTTGGACTCTCGCTTTTGGCTAAGGGGCACCCAGTTACTAAGGGGCAACTCCAGTGCGCCACCTGCTATTCACACCCCAGCTCTGTTAGGGGGAGGTCGTCCCTTTCATTCAAAAAACCTCAGTTTTGGCGGGAAATTCAGTTTCAAATAGTTTTCAACTGCGGAATTCTTAGAGCATATTTGGACCGGATTTCACGAGATTTTTACGCACAGTTGGATTGATATGGGCATGTTCTATCTAAACAGGACAGCTATGAGTCACAGAATCGATAAAGGAGGAGTTCTCATAGAGTTTTTCCGGAACATGGAAGCATATCCCCGTAAGGGGATATCCACGGGATTTCTGTGGATTGCGTGTGTTCTGAGGCTGTTGGGATGTGCATTCGCCTGTATTAGCATGTTGGGAGCGTGTTTGTGTCAATTCAACGCGAGAAATAGATAAAAAGGGAAATTATTCACGTAGCCTGCATGGAAAATAAATGAAAATATTTTGGAGTTATCACGGAAGATTTGAAGGTGCTATGAGTATAAATTGATATTAGAGTCACATGAGGGGGGACAGAGAGTTTGGGAGCATTACAGATCTTAGAAATTCGAGTTGCAGAATCACCATTTCTGCTGCTGCTGAAGAACACGAGGAACATAAGACGCACGAAGGACCGTCGTTTCCGCTATAGTGACAACGACACATCTGAGGGTCGTAGTTCAGGAGACAGTCATAAAACTACATCAACAACAACACTTTACATTTATCGTTCTCTGTAACAGTCCGTTTGTAACAATTATAACTGTTACAAATCAGGCTTTTCATCTTTTCTCCCTTGTTCATCATTTGTAAACCATTTTTGAGCATTAATAATGATTTTTGAGCGTGTTTCCAACATGATGATGAGCTAATTCTCCGACAACCAAGGCAATGAGGAAGCTATTTACGCATGAATAAGTGGTAACCATTTTATTTTCTCTAATTTATAATTTATAATTCACTCAATCACTTCTTTTGCAGAGTTTTAAATTGTTTGCATAATTTTCGTCATTAGTTGTGATTCAATTAGATAGGTTATACTTTGTTTAGATAATCTATGCTTCGGGGATACAATTAATTTTTGGGAATTTGCCTGATTATTTGTGGATTAAGAAATAAGGACTTAAAAGATAATTAGAGTTTTGTGTTATTCACCATAAATTATTCATGTGTAATAGTGGAATCAGTGTCTTGGTTATTTTCTCATATCTTGAATCTATTTTGTGTTAAGTTTTCCTTATTTTTAAGTTTTATAAGTCTAAAACCTTTTGCTTTCACAAGTCTCAACGAACCTTTTTACTACAACTCAATTGAAAATCACATCATGAGACAACTATTGTCATCTTCTAAGAATGTTTCAATGATTGAAATGGGAATTTAGAACAATCATTGTCTGGATATAGCACAATATGCATACCCGTATGCAAACCGTTGTAAGAATGATTCAGGTCCGGGAACCAAGTATGCATACCCGTATGCGAACAGTTTTAACTGTCAAAGTCCTGGAACTAAGTTTGCGTACCCATTTGCAAACTGTTTCACCTGAATGCGGTCTGGAACGACAGTATACGTACCCGTTTGCGAAATGTCGAAAAGGATCAAAGTCTGGAACTTAAGTTTGCGTACCCGTTTTTAAATTTATGTTGTTAAGTTCTAAAATCGGTTAAGTATGATTTCATACTCATGAACAAATATATTTATAAATTAAGGAATGCAATCTTTGCAACCCGTGGCTAAAATGTTCATGAACTGATTCTTTTGAATCAATTCAATTTTGCTTCAATTGTGTCTTGTATACTTCTATGAGAATATAAACAATTGAACAACTCTATGAGTAACACAATTAAATTCATTTGATCTAGAAGTGTTAAGATGAACATGGTTAATACAAAAGTGTTCATATGGTTAACTTTGGTTAAATGTTTTTGAGCCAACTCAATATACATGTTTAGGTACGGTTACCCATATCTAAATGAAGGTATATTTAATTTGTGTGTAACAAGCTAAGACCATCTAACAATGGAGAGATATTGCCTTGGTTTTCAGCAAACTTAGCTTGAATCTTAAATCAGGTTTTCATCCAACGATGAATATTGATTGCTTTGTCTCAAAGTTATCAAACCCTGATTTGAAGACTATATAAGGGAGAACTTTAGCAACTGGGAAACCTAATCCCCACACCTCCTGTGTGATACTAGTTGCGACTAGAGTCGATTATCCTTTAACCTAGGTTTTTCCTAAAACCATTATAGGTTAACGACTTAAAGACTTCATTGGGATTCTGAAGCCAGACCCAACTATTTTCTCTGTAGTTGCGTGTTCTGATCTTACTTGTTCTATCTTATTGAGTATTATCTTCTCTAAGATTTGCTCGAGATTTATCTCTAATAGGTAAGATATAAAAAGTTATCACAAAGCTCTTTGTCTCATTCTTTGTGATTCCACAATAATTTGTTCTACTACCATATAGTTAAGTTATTGTGAGGTGATTGATATTTATAGGTTGTTCTTCGGGAATATAAGACCGGATTATCAATTGGTTCCTCTTTACCTTGATTTATCAAAAGACGGAACAAAAACTTCGTAGGTATTTCTGTGGGTGACATATTTATCTATCAGAATAGACTTTTCTGTGGGACAAATATTTGTTTATCAAGTCTTCGACTTTGGGTCGTAGCAACTCTTAGTTGTGGGTGAGATCAGCTAAGGGAATCAAGTGCGTAGAGTCTTGCTACGATTCAGAGGCGTAAGGAATGCGACTATACCTTAATCAGTGTGATATTGGTTATGGATCAACTACATTTCAGTCCGAAGTTAACTTGTAGTAGGCTAGAGTCTGTAGCGGCTTAATACATTGTGGTTCAAATCTGGACTAGGTCCCGGGGTTTTTCTGCATTTGCGGTTTCCTCATTAACAAAACTTATGGTGTCTGTGTTATTTCTTTTCCGCATTATATTTGTTTATATAATTGAAATATCACAGGTTATGCGTAGTTCAATCAATTGGTTAATCCAACCTTTGGTTGTTGATTGAAATTGAGTGACACTTGAACATTGGTCTTTGGTACCGTTCAAGTTGTTTCTCATAATAATCAGGGTCACGGATTATATTTGTTTGATTTGATGATTACATTGAGAAACAAAGATATAACTCTTGGATATATTTTCATTGAATGAGTCTGGTTGTCTAGGTGATTCTCTTGGAATTATATTGGAGTTAGTCCATACCGATTGCCTAACAAAATATTGGGTGTGGTTGTTAGACCCCCGTTTTTTCATCTTTGATCATGAACAACAAACTAAAGCTGATAAATTAAGCTATTGCGTTCAAAGTACTTAAAAACACTAATGTACTTGCTAAAGGTGAAAGTGTTGGTATCTCTGCAAAAGATCTTGTTAACGAACTTTCAGATGAAGATCTTGAAAATTCGGTTTCACATATTACAAGACAGTTTAGAGATCTTATTAAAAAGAGGAATAAACGGTTCTGAAAAGAACGTCCTTCATCATCAGCCAAACCTCATGATCATATTACTCCTAAAAGGATGATAATGAGAGTGACGATGAGGATACGCCATAGTGATCTAAGTGTAAAGGTTTTGGTCACTTTGCCAATGAGTGTCCAAATCGACGAAAATACACTGGAAACAAGGGTCTTGCTGAAAAAGGGGGTTTCTAACAACCACACCCAATATTTCGTTTAGGAAATCTGTATGGACAAACTCCAAGAGAATCAACTAGGCAGTCAGACTCAATCAATGGAAATATATCCAAGAGATGTATCCCTGTTTCTCAATGTAATCAGTAAATCAAACAGATAGAATCCGTGAGCCTGATTATTATGAGAAACAACTTGAACGGTACTAAAGACCAATGTTCAAGTGTCAATCAATTTATATCAACAACCAAAGGTTGGATTATCTAATTGATTGAACTACGTACAACCTGTGATATTTCAATTATATAAACAAATATAATGCGGAAAAGAAACAACACATACACCAGAAATTTTGTTAACGAGGAAACCCCAAATGCAGAAAAACCTCGGGACCTAGTCCAGATTTGAACACCATACTGTATTAAGCCGCTATAGACACTAGCCTACTGCAAGTTAACTTCGGACTAAAATATAGTCGAGGCCTAACCAATCTCACACTGATTAATGTACAGTCGCGTTCCTTACGCCTCTGAATCCCAGTAGGACTCTACGCACTTGATTCCCTTAGCTGATCTCACCCACAACTAAGAGTTGGTACGACCCAAAGTCGATGATAAACAAATCCGTCTCACACAGAAAAGTCTATTGAATGGATAAATCTGTCTCCCACTGAAATACCTATGAGTTTTGTTACGTATTTTGATAAATCAAGGTGAACAAGAAGCAATTGATACACCAGACTTATATTCCTGAAGAACAACCTAGTAATATCAATCACCTCACAATAATCTTAATCGTATGGTAGCGAAACAAGATATTGTGGAATCACAAACGATGAGACGAAGATGTTTGTGACTACTTTTTATCTTGCCTATCGGAGATTAAGTCTCGAGAAAATCTTAGATAAGATAATACTCAATACGATAGAATAAAGCAAGATCAGAACACGCAACTACAGAGAAAATTGTTGGGTCTGGATTTATAATCCCAATGAAGTCTTTAAGTCGTTAACCTATAATGGTTTCATAAAAACCTAGGTTAAAGGAGAATCGAATCTAGTTGCAACTAGTATCACACATGAGGTGTGGGGATTAGGTTTCTCAGTTGCTAGAGTTCTCCCTTATATAGTCTTCAAATAAAGGTTTGCAATCAATGTTACCTTGGTAACAAAGCATTCAATATTCACCGTTATATGAAAACCTGATTAGACTCAAGCTGATATCTTTCAACCGTTAGATCAAACTTAGCTTGTTACACACAAATGAAAAGTGACTTTATTTATATATGAGTAACCGTACCTAAACGTGTACACCTTATTGGCTCAATAATAGTTAACCGAAGTTAGCCATATTAACAATTTCATATCAACCTTGTTCATCTTAACACAACTAGTTCAAATGACTCAAATGAAACTAGTTATAGAGTTGCTCAATTGTTTATATTCTCATAGAAGTATACATGACACAATCGAAGCAAAATCGATTTTGCTTCACTCGAATCAATTCATGAACATTATAGCCACGGTTTGCAAAAGATTGCATTCATTAATTTATAAATGTATTAGTTCATGAACAAACCAATTTTAGAACATAACCTACTCAAGTATGCAAACGTGTACGCATACTTAAGTGGCCGGACTTGGTCTGGGCTCGCCAGTATGCGAACGTGTACGCATACTGTCATACACCACCAAACTCAGTTGAATTCCCGGACTTGAACTTACGCCGGTATGCATACAGGTATGCATAATAAGTTCCAGACTTCAACTAACCAACCAGTACGCATAAGTGTATGCATACTATGGTTCCCGGACTTTGAATAACTTGCAACAGTTAGCATACAAGAACGCATACTGTGCTATATCCAATTAATGGTTAATTGTTCTCAACTCCCATTTCAATCATTGAAACATTCTTAGAAGACGGGAATAGCTGTCTCACAAAAACTATTAGCTTCAAAGCAATTTTCAACTGATCGAATGATCAATACGAAACATTCCGAGTCTACACCAAATGACTGCCTCACACAAATCATATAAGATGTTACCAGGCGATTTTCACATGATCATCTTTTGACTTTCGTAAGGAATATAAGATGAACTTGGTTAAAGCGAAAGCTTACCAACACATATTTTGAGAAATATGTAAGCGAGTTAAACTTAGCTCGAAATATCAAATATGTATAATCGAAGTCTATATAGCTATACGACTTTTGTCTCAAATAGGAGATAGAGTAGATAGACTTTTGAGTGATAAATGAGTTCAAGTCTCCACATACCTTTTGTTGATGAAGTTCCACAAGCTCCCCTTAGTAGTTCTTCGTCTTTAATCGATGAACGTCGTGAAGTCTAAAGCTGAACTACACATTCTATCCTGATCCGAGACTTAGCTATAAGTAGACTAGAAATCAAGACTTATAGTTTTGGCAACTAAACTTGACAAACAAGCTTGAGATAGAAACGCTTGCGAGTTCGACCGAGCAGTGCTCTAAAAATCTCCCCCTTTGTCAATTTTAGTGACAAAACTATCAATACATATGGATTATAAAATAAATAAACTTTGTAGCTTCTCATCCAAATGCTTGATTTCCTTGGTTCTTCAACATTACTCGAAATCTTCGTCACTTCCAAGTACTCCAGTGATAGATGTTGAAGATCCGTAACCATAACAATGAGAAAACAGTAGCTCTCAATCATTGTTATACAGTGCCACAATATTATTACACAGCATCAAAGTCCAATTACATCACAACTTTGACAGCAATACTATGGTGATATGTATCACTCCCCCTTAGTCAATACTTCATCTCACAATGAAAACCACCCCCCTTACATAATGATCCGTAAACCATATGTATTTTTAGTATGAACTACACAATAATTCTCCCCCTTTTTGTCAATATAAATTGGCAAAGGTACCAAAACTAGCGGGATCATAATGAAATTCTCATAGAGATACTTCATGACTAAAAGAGAACATATCAACTTTGTTTCGATGATTTCACATAGTCGAAACTTAGTGTATTCATCAAGGAGTTTATAAAGACAGGATAACTCCTACAATATTCCACAATCGCACTCCCCCCAAAGATTTGGCAATTAAGCACAAGTTCAATTAAGAACTCTCCCCCATAAAATGTTATTCCCGAAAGAACAACAAGAGCGACCTTACTTTTACAAGAAATGAAGGATTTCTTTGGACATTAACAAATTACACAAAACATGAATTTCTATCCAGAATGTTCAATTAAATTAACCACAAGAGAACCCATGATTAATTTAATCGGAAATGCTCAACGTAAGAGAACTTACGGAGCCGCACAATACTTACACAAAGAAGTGGATCAGAGAAAGATCATTACTTTCATTCTATTTTCATCAATATTTGCATAATGATATCATAGACTTAATCTCTGTTATCGAAACATCATTCTATTTTCATCAATATTTGCATAATAACATATAATAGACTTAACTTTTGACATATATGGGACAATCATAGTTCACGGACGCAAACACACATATCCCATGATATTATTTGCAATATATAAAACCAATAAGGATTAATACTGCAAAATCATCTTCCAAATAAACTTTAGAATAAATAAATCTAAAAACATTGCAGGATGAAAATCGTTGGCAATACGTATGTGTACTCACAATAATTGCTATTCGAAACCCTAGACATCCTTCTTAAAACATAAGAATAAATTCTCATAAGAAGTTTCCTAGACATTAAGACCTTTGAAAAATTCTTTATCGTCCCCAAACTCCTTGTCGTCAACAGCCATTGGAACATAAGGTTCATGAATATAGGAGTCAATTTCAACAAACCTTCTTGACTGATGCCGAACCAGGGCCTTCTGAATTTCAAGGGTCCTAAAAACAATAGCCTTTATTTGTTGCATCTCCTTTCTTATTTACTTCAACTCTTCAAGAACACCAAAAAACCTTGTTCATCTTAACACATACTAGTTTAAATGACTCAAATGAAACTAGTTATAGAGTTGTTCAATTGTTTATATTCTCATAGAAGTATACAAGACAATTGAAGCAAAATCGATTTTGATTCACTCGAATCAATTCATGAACATTATAGCCGCGGTTTGCAAAAGATTGCATTCCTTAATTTATAAATGTATTAGTTCATGAACAAACCTATTTTAGAACATAACGTACTCAAGTATGCAAACGTGTACGCATACTTAAGTGGCCGGACTTGGTCTGGGTTCGCCAGTATGCGTACTATCGTACACCACCAAACTCAGTTGAATTCCCGGACTTGAACTTATGCCGGTACGCATACGGGTATGCATAATAAGTTCCCAAACTTCAACTAACCAACCAGTACGCATAAGGGTATGCATACTATGGTTCCCGGACTTTGAATAACTTGCAATAGTTAGCATACAAGTACGCATACTTTGCTATATCCAATTAATGGTTAATTGTTCTCAACTCCCATTTCAATAATTGAAACATTCTTAGAAGACGGGAATAGCTGTCTCACAAAAACTATTAGCTCCAAAGCAATTTTCAAGTGATCGAATGATCAATACGAAACATTCCGAGTCTACACCAAATGACTGCCTCACACAAATCATATAAGATGTTACCAGGCGATTTTCACATGATCATCTTTTGACTTTCGTCAAGAATATAAGATGAACTTGGTTAAAGCGAAAGCTTACCAACATATATTTCGAGAAATATGTGAGCGAGTTAAACTCAGCTCGAAATACCAAATGTATATAATCGAAGTCTATATAGCCATACGACTTTTGTCTCAAATAGGAGATAGAGTAGATAGACTTTTGAGTGATAGATGAGTTCAAGTCTCCACATAACTTTTGTTGATGAAGTTCCACAAGCTCCCCTTAGTAGTTCTTCGTCTTCAATCGATGAACGCCGTGAAGTCTAAAGCTCAACTACACATCTATCCTAATCCGAGACTTAGCTATAAGTAGACTAGAAATCAAGGCTTATAGTTTTGGCAACTAAACTTGACAAACAAGCTTGAGATAACAACGCTTGCGAGTTCGACCGAGCAGTGCTCTAACACTTGCTGCAGCCCTTGATGAAACTACTGAAACAGAAGAAGAAGAAGAAATTTCAAGCTTAGAACTTTTAGCTGAAACAACTAATCTGGATGAGAGTAGTGATATGTTTGAAGATCCCTCATTCAGAGCTTTTGAGGATTTAATGGATTTTCTTCTTCAGAAAAACTCATTACTGATCTTCCAGAAGATGTGTCCGACAGCTGAAACTATGAGTGTTGTTGATCCTCTTCTCAACTGATCATGTCCTTACTGTACTACTGAAGGTTATGAACTTTAACAATGCTTCAAGTACAAGCAGAAAATACGGAAGTTATGTCAATAAACTGCTAAGGAGGGCGAGTCGTTTGACAAATGTGCTTAAACTCTTCCAGAAGCCGAACCTAGCTAAGGTATGTAACTCTGTTTCTCCTTCTTCTTCTAAAAGTGTTATTATCTCTTAGGAAAAGGTTAAGTCAAAGGGAAAGAAGAGATCACGGTCTAAACGATCGAAAAAAAATGGAAATTAACAAACCAATGCAGGAACAAAGTGGTGAGCTTACTAACGCTCACCCCAATACAAACTAATTGTGTTGAAAAAGGTGTCGTCTTGTCTCATGTACCCTGGAAAGGGACAAGAACTATTCACCTCCAAAGGGTTTTGGGACAAACTCTCTTGTTTGTGTCTTAAAACTTATTACTCGAATTTCCATCTATTTTTCACAGACTCGGGATTAAAATTCCTTTGATATTTCATGCTTAAAACAAGAATAACATTAATTCATGTTGAGCTTTTCTCCGTTGAGTTCTGTCCAGTTTTCTGGTTTTTGACTTGGTTATAATACTAAATGGTCTAAATTTATTCTCACTTCCGCAAGGAAATTATCTTGGATGTTCAAAGTGTCTTATATCTTGAAACTATTAATTATGCTCCCTTCACACTACTTTATAAGTAATAAGTATAAAGACTTACCCATGCACAAACTTAAAAATGGGTAAATTGTATTTTACTTTTTAGTTTGATTTTTGGTACGTGAACGGACTCCTTGTGGTCGGTCGGTTCCTAAACTAATGGTTATTCTTTCTTTTTATATATCTTCACTAGTTTTTGGAATTCTTTCAAAAACTTAAGGTGACTTGAAGATCTATATATTTGTGTTTTACAAGAATTATTGCATACTCAAATTTGAGCTATGGTACCCTCAAGTATGATCTCTTCTGATGTACCCTTTACAACTATGATCTCTTCACGTTTGAAGAGAAAAAGGAAGAACGTGAATAAACCTAGAGCAAACTGCTCAAATCAGCAAAGGTTTTCAAATATCCTTGAAGAGCTTAAGAAGACCAAGATGGAAGTGCAAGGTCTTAAAAATATCTTGCAGAATTCTCTGGAGATTCATAAAGCACTTGTAAAACAACAACTGAACAGGTTTGAAGGATCTAATGTTCTTCTTCATAAACCTTATGTTCCAATGTCTGTTGATGATGAAGAGTTCGGGAATGATCAAGCCTTCTTCAAAGATCTTTTTACTAGTTAACTCCTTGTGAATTTTGTTCTTATTGATTAAGGAGGAACACTAGTTTTTGGATTAGTTTTTTTGTTTTACATTAGCTATTCCAAATATTATCATCTTGCATAGTTAAAGTTTATTAATTAAATTTTATTTTGGAAGATGACTTGCAATACCTACCTTCATGTATTATATATCTGTATTGCTTATTTTGTGAGATTTGTTCTTTGTTATCATTCTTTGGTGATTAGAACATATATTTCATATTTTCTCATAGGTTAAGCTCTTTCACTCTTGCAAAAGAGGAGTAAACTATTTTGAGAATTGCAGTTTTTGATCTCTCCACGATTACACTTTGTGAATAAACTGCTACAGGATTCCGTAAGATGTTCTTTAGGGATCGACTTACTTCCTTGACTGTGTCGCCACAAGGGAATAAGTGGTGAACTTTAATCTCTACGTTCGTACATGGCTAGAGAAGTTATAATTCTTATGTTGAGTCATATTGCACTAATTATTCTCTTATTCGTAACTGACGTAGAGAATAATTTGTGTTAATGATTTTTCTCACAAAAATATTGTATCTTAGTGCCTCTAACATTAAGCTCAACTCTTGCTTCCTTCCTCAATACCAGTTTAAGGACTGGATACCAATCTTAAACTGCTGGTACATGTGGAAAGCTAGATGTGATTTAGTTTTCCAGAAGACTAAACCTTCTGCTATGATTACTGGTAACAAGATTAAACAACATATCCGCTCTTTCAATAGAGTGATGCACAATCCAAACCATATTCCGAACAATCTATATTATCAAAGATCTGAACAGGATAATATAGACAAAATTACTAATGATCATAGGATGAAATTTGGTATTACTATCAGTATAAGTTCATTGGATCATCCCAACATGGAAGGATTTGCCGATTCCCCACCCTATACTAACTATACCTTTATTGCAATGTCTTTTACATGAATCTGTGGGAGCAAGAAGAATCAAAGACTGCATCTCTGGAGATAACAGAGCTAGGAGAGAAGCAGAACTAGCAGTGAGCTGGGCCAAAGAGTTGCGAAGAGCAAACATAGATTTCCAAGCAGAGGATGTTGCAACTCTAAAGGAGTTAGAGGAACAATACAAGTCAGAAATCCAAGGAAGATTCAACCTGAGTTACCATCAAATGAAGGATGAAAATTTTGAAGCAATCTCTTTTGTCCTGGGAAAGCTAATCAGAATCACTAAAGATTAGAGTATTACGTCAGTTAAATTAGCTAGCTTAAATTCTTACGGTAGTCACTTAGATATCTTTAATTGGAAAGGTCCAAACTTAACACTTTTACTCGACTATTTACAGTCTGCAAGCAAAGGATGATGCATTGATGCAACTCTGAAGGAGATAGAGGAAGAATACAAGTCAGAAACCCAAAGAAGATTCAACCTCAGTTACCATCAAATGAAGGATGGAAATTTTGAAGCAGTCTCTTTTGTCCTAGGAAAGCTGATCAAAATCACTAAAGATCAGAGCATTACGACAGTTAAAGTAGCTAGCTTAAATTCTTACTCTAATCACTTAGATAATTTTAATTGGAAAGGTCCAAACTTAACACTTTTACTCGACTATTTACAGTCTGCAAACAGTAATGACAATGACATTTGCTCTCAAAGGCCTTAATTGTATGTGCTGAGGTTCTACCCTTTGGTACTTTTTTCTTATAAAAAAGGACATAAGAACAATAAACATATGATAAAGTTCACTCCACTGTTAGCACAAATTTGAATATAACAAAAAATAAACCACATTTCTTGAAATTGAACAACAAAATGAAATTGAATTCAAGACAGTTTAACAAGCAGAAGTCAATTCCCGAACCACCCTTCCTTGCTAAGGATCACAACTGGTGCGCTCTTGACTTCCTCACTCTTTTCATTCGTAATAAAATACAAAATACATTTAAAACAATTTATATATCAAACTCCTACAACACCTCCCAGACATTTTCATTATTTCTACAATCGCCCAAAAAAACCAATCTCGTATTGTCCATATAAGGAATTACCAAAAATACCCTTCAGTTGTAATATTACCAACAACTCCTAACAAAAAAAAAATCTCCAAAATAACCACGCCATGCAAACTCTAATATGGGTTCTTTGCCAAAGCAGTTCCTGGACAATGTTACTGTTTGGTTTTTGCTGACTCATATATGGGTCAACTTTCAGAAAAAAAATACGGAAAAGATTGGACATGAATCTGACTCAGACAAGAATGATAGACTTTGCATTTATCACTCATGATCCAGATGAGTCAGACTGATCCTAGAAAAAGATGAAAACACATAGCTTAACCTAAGATATGCTGAATGGACCTGGACAAATAAAACTAGACCAATTTCCAAAGTAACAAATTTTTTGTAACCTAATTACTCTTATATGCTTCGAGGCAGTTTGGAGTCTGGTAAGGGTACTTAAAGGGCATTATAGGTAATTCCAATGGCGAAAAGACAGTAAGTTTTGGGTAATTGTTCACGTGGAACTAAGAAGCACTACTCCGATGCAGCAGAAGGCTCTGGACAAGAGCCTCCAGCTGTGTTGCATCCATCAGGACTACCGCTGCTATGGTTGTTGCTGCTGCTTAGAACAGCATTGATCTGGTGCACCGCATTGCAAATATGATTGTTGATAGCCGTTGCACTAGAAAAGTTAAGTTTCGCACCTGGTATAGTGCTGGCTAGAATTTGTATACCAACTGTAAGTAAACAACCAGAAGTAGGACCATTAACTTGATCATCAGATGAGGATGCTGGCCCATTTTCGCCATTGTTGTTGATGTGATTAGCAGGATAAATGACGAAACCTAATGGTAGAATCGGAACATATGATGAATCCCCCCCGTGCATTGTTTGTTGAACAGCATCAACGTCGACTGTGGTGTATACAACCATACTTCCTGAACTATCGGTACAACTTTCCTGAAGCATTAACTCTACGTTTTGTGCCGAGTTACTTGCTGCCTGCAAATGCACGCAATTAACATGATTATAAAGGCGAAACTTTGCTATTGGTTAAAATAGGTCTTAGCATTACACTTACATTTATGCGGAGAAGAGAAATGCAATTCCCTGGATGTGAGCCATTGGCAATGTGAGCAATCTCTTGTGATGAAGTTCCACCAGAAAGAACATCAAGCTGCATTTGGTTCAATTTGAGAAAAGAAAACAATCAGTAAATATTTGCATTCCTTGCGTGCAGTCAGTTGGGAAATTAGTATTGCAAGTTGTTGTAAGGAGTTGGAATAGTACTACCTGAGATCTGCGGCGTTCATCTCTCAAGAATTCAAAAACTTGCTGATGAGAAAAGGGAAGCCAAGTAGTAGAGACAGCACAAAGAATCAGGCCACTTGGTTGGCCAGGGTCTATATTTTTTCTAGTTGTAATTCGAACCGTGTCGACTGAGGTTTCGGATAGAACCGTCCATGACTGACCCCCAGAACAACTGATATTGAAGCAAAATGTTCTCATCATTCTATGAGATAATTTCATCAAGTTCTTTCTTGCTTCCGGATTCGGTATGACTGCTGTTGTGAAATATCCAAGAAATGTAAAGAGAATATAGAAAATCAATGCTGTGACCATAAATATAACTAAGATTTGTTCAACTTACCCCCAAGGTCCGAAATATTTCTTGCCATGAGGCTAGCAAACCTTTCACACTGCTGTTGCAATACGGCTAGCCAACGGTGTGCACCAAAAGCCATACCACTGCTTACAAACTGATTGAATATCTGATGAACTGGTTTATGTTCTAGTTCTGCATGTTCTACCCATATCACCTGTGTAACACAAAGTAATTAGCACTCTTTCTAGATTTGAATTGCATGAAATTGATGCCCTAAATCCCAAAAATAAAATAAAATAGGAGCAACCACAACCCAAAAGTTGTACTCAAACCTCACCCTAGAATATCCATTGGGCATATCTTGAATTATACAACCAGAGGGTTTTCTCCTATATCTGAGTGAAGAACTTTGAATGTTGTCAGCATGGAAGTTATCAATGGGAAAATCAACAATTGCCCAAGTCCCTTCTTCAGCATTTTGTTGGCAGTAACGAAGGAATTGAGCCTCACGTGTCGGAACCAAAGGTGTGAGAGCTTGAAATTCAGCATGCATCTGCCCAACAAAAATAACAACTGATCAATGAATTGTCATCTCATGAATTCAGTAGGATTGTTTTAAGTTTAGAGTTTGATGGCATATTGAGATAAATGAAATTACCAGATGCAATGAATTGCTGGCATGCCCAGAAACTCCGGTGGAAATAATTTGAACAGTTTTTGCTCTCAAGACAATTGAAGGAAACAACTCCATCCATTTGTTCTGAATGAAAACAAAAAGCAAATCATGAGTAATGTTATTTCCAAGAACCTTGAATTGCACTTTTTCAACAAGTGTATTTTCCATATATCTAAAAGAAGTATCGCTTTAAGATTATCCCAAATTAGTTGAATACTTACAGCATCTAAAAATGCATCAACGAGAGTAATGCTATTCATAAACACAACTGCATTGTCTCTGGTTGCTTCCACCCGGAGCTGATTTTCGTGCTGCTTCTGGTTATTATTCATCACTGGCCATGGAAACATCTTTGCATGCTCTTCAACATTCAACACATCTTTGTTATTGCATCGGATCCAAAGTGGCTCAGCTGCTTGACACATTTTAACAAGTTCATCCATTGCATTCATAGCAAATTCCATGGCCAGTGGCTTCTCTTGATCAAGAATCAGACAACATCCTGCAATTTGCAATTCGTGTTGGTTCTCAGGCATATTACAGCTTGACATCGACATCATGTCCCCGCAGTTCCCCAACTGTGGTTCCTGGAAGTTTCTTGAGTAGATACCCATGTCAAGTTCCAATGATGGTGCAAGATGATGAGGTACATGTCCTAATGCCTGCATCTGTCTAACATTGAATCGTGGTGCAATGCAAGCAAGACGCTCCAGCTGCAAAATTATACCATTTTCAATGTAATTAAGAAATGATATGAGCTACTTTCTTACAGGAAAAGGGGTTATTTTCAAATTACTATCAAGAACTAATGTAGGTTATCATATAGCTAGTACGTATCTTACAGTTTTAACCGGCTAACCTACTAAGAATAGACAATGTAAAGATAAGTATACCCACCTCTTCTTTGAGCCGCGCATTTTCAAGCCTAAGATGTTGTTCATCCAAAGACATCTCTCCCAGAATGGCAGCACCTCCACAATTAGGGCAGCTTACATTCCTTAGAGCAGCTTGTAGGCGATAGTTCTCATTCTTTAGGTTATCATTTTCTGCCCTTAGTATTATGTTATCAGACCGATCTTGTTGTGCCTAACATAATACACACAAGTTTGAATTACACCAATTAAACATTTAAACCATGTAAATTTTTAAAAGAATATAATAATATCATAAAGAAAATCATAGTCTTATTCAACACCCACCGCGCATTTTATCATCAAGCACGATGCGTACCATACAATATTAAAGCACTGGTTAATTTTGGTGAAGCCATTAAATGAGAGCTTTAAATTTGTAGCTAAGGTTTTCTAACGCAGTTCCAATCCATAAAGCGAAATGACAGTCTGTTTATTGGAAATGATGTTTCTTTTATGCACACTCTGATCATCATAAGTAGAGTTCTTAGGGTGCCTCGAAGATAGTTACAAACTATAGAGTTATGAGGTTGAACAAAAGTAAGAAAGAAGAATGCTGAAATGCGTGTATACCTTCATCTGGGTACGTCTGTTTTGAAACCAAAACTTAACTTGCCGTGGTTTCAGACCGAGATCCTGACTTAATCTCATCCTTTGCTTGTCATCTGGATGTGGGCATTCCTTAAACAACCTATAAAACATAAAATAGTACATAATAGATTAAAAACAAACAGAAGAAGTGATGTAGAGAGAGAAGTAGAGCATGCAAACTAGATACAGTACGTGAGTAGGAGTAGGACAAGAAGATAGCTGAGAAACGAGAGATTAAATGTATACGTACGCTTCCATTTCTTGAATCTGACGAGCAGTATGTCGATGATATCGTTTCTTTTTAGGGTTTTGTTGGTGCTGATCAGTTTCTTGTAATAGAAGTTCATCATCAGCTGAATTAGTTCCTCCTTGATCATGAATATGTCCACTACCATCGGCAGATCCACTCTCCATATCGTCTTCTTTATTGTTTCCTATTATCATCTGTAATCCAACTTCTTCTTTCTACGAGAGGAGAAAGAAAATGTAACATAAGAAATGTATCGAGTAATTAAGTTAAGTTCCTTAAAATGGAGAAAAATAAAATAAAATATGAGTACATAGTGGTTTTTTATTAAGGAAACTTACCGGAATAATTGATGCATAAGGATGGTAATTAGGCACCATACTATTAGACATGAAGTTATAGTTGATATTATTAGGGTTTCGAATTGGAGATGAAAATAGGTGTTGATGATGATCTAGTGATGTTGTTGATACAATATTATTATTATTTCCTCCTCCTCCTCCACCCATAGATGACATTACTTGACAATCTCCATACATCTTCTTTCTCTCTCTAGTATTTTTGATGAATAACTCAAGAAATTAAGAGGAGAAACAAAGATTTCGTTTCTCTTTCTAGAATCAAACAACAATAAAACCTGTATGATGAACAAAAAAAAAGATTTATCAGTACACACACATAAAAAGAAAAAAAGAAAAAGAATCTATAATGAAAATAAAGATCCCAAAAATAACTGCAGAATATCTTCACATATACTGAGTGAAACTTAATTATTATTAAAACCCATGTTTTAAAAAGACCAAAAATCCCACAAGCAAAAAAGAAAAAAAGACTTTAGAGTACCTACTAAACCATACGTTTGATGAAAAACACCTTTTGAGTTCTAAAAACCACCATGAAAACAAAACAAACCAAAACCAAGAGATGATGAAGAGTAGTAGCAGCAGTAGTTAGAGAATATTAAAGAGAGTATAGAGTAGATGTAGAAAGAGAGAGGAGATGAGAGAAATGAATTGAATACCGTGTCGGTGTTTTTCGGAAATGGAGAGGAATAGGGTCTGTCGATACTTCTTCTTCTCCACACTGTCTAAGCTAGGCTGGATTGTCTCAGAGAAAAATCAATGAAAAAGTAAAAACTCTCTTTTTCTCTCTCTCGCTCTCTAATATCTAGGTCATGCCATAATTACCGTACGGGAGAGACTTTAACTGCGTTAGGACAAAGGAAAAAAAACTGATCAAACGCCAGTAAATCCGTTCTTTTTTCTTACTGTTGAATACACGTGGTCAAGGACTATTGGGGAATAATAACGTTTCCGTATAAGAGAGAATTGAATCAGCAAAAACCAAAGTCAACCTCTTGGATTGATTGATATATATTCAGAAACAAAACTTCTTAGTTTTTCCTCTTCTTCTAAGGTTTTCATTCAACCTCTGCTGTGGTGGGGTTTAATGATGATATTTTGATTAAAGTAGTAGTACGTCTGCAAGAGCAAGTCTTGTGGTGGAATCCAAGCTATTCCAAGTGTGGAAAATCCATGGAATGTCAAGTCTAATGGCTTTCAAGTTGGGGTCTTCCACAGAAAATCCAAGCAACCTTCCATGGATCTGTAGAAGGGCTCGTGGAATCCATAGAAACGCCATTAATAATAGCGCTAAACGCCAATACGATTGGCGCGGTAGAGGACAAAAAACGCTAATATGAATGGCGCTGAACGCTAATCTAAATAGCGTAAGTCAAGCGCTAATAAGAATAGTGTTTAGCGCTATTAACAATAGCATTTTATTAGCGCCATTAAGAATAGCGTTAAGCGCTATTCACAATAGCTTTGCGCGCTATTAACATTAGCGTTTCGCCTTATTTATTTTTTAACACTCTTCTCACATCACTCATGTTTCTTTTACCTATAATTGAAAAATTAAAAAACTTTAAAATTACAAAACAAAATTTATAAATTTGAAATTGAAACAGGATATAAATTAACTAGCATTTTTAGGGGCGACCCCAAAAGAATTAGGGGCGACTTTTTTATTCCCAACCCATATACACCGTTAAGGGATGTCCAAAAACGCGGAGAATACGTTAATGCCCTTACACAATCGGAAGCTATTTTGTTCCCGATTATTATGAATAAATCGGAAGCTTAGTAACTATGTTATACTACCGATTATATCGATTTTGTGCCAAGCGCGTATCTTGCTTCTTTATTAATCGGTAGGAAAAATAACCTCACTAGACTACCGATTATAGTAACTCCTAAATACCCAAAATTGGTGATTTCGCCAAGAAAGAAATTTGGGAACAATCAGTATAATCGGAAGCTTTATTAACTACCGATTATTCTAGTTCCCAAATTCGAAAAAAATGACATTTCGCAAAAACAAAATTTGGGGCAATCGTATAATCGGTAGGTTATTAGCTACCGATTAATATAGTTCCCAAATTCGAAAAAATGACATTTCGCAAAAACAAAATTTGGGGGCAATCGTATAATCGGAAGTAATAATACTTCATTTGACTTCCGATTATACATATGCCCCAACAAAATAAAGCCGTTGGAACTCTAAACTCTATATAAGGATTGTATCCTTTTACTCTCTATGGAACACAAATACCTTTAAACTCGCTCCAACATCATCTTCAACATAATGGCCCAACCATTCATTAATCCTACGGAGTTCACGATCGAAGAAGATTTATCTTTATGTAGGCGCTATGTTCAATTCTATCCGAGACGAGGAGAAGAACGCAGGCAAGGAGGCATAATGAGTATGAGTTATTTGGGGAAAATTCACGAAAAATTCTGATGACGACACCCCAGTAACCCAAACAACCGTCACTCCGCTGATCTTTTCTCGCTCGAGTTGGTTCAATAAATGGACACGTCCAAGAATTCGTCCATTTAACTTATCTTGTGAATCAATATCGATTGAGGGTGAAACCAATGATGAGGTTATAGAACGATCTCTCGGGAATGGCGGAGATGGAAAAGATCAAGCTTCCGTTATGAAGCTCATTTTAGAATCCTTAGGGCGATGGAAAGATTTAATCCGTTTAGGACTCGTCCAACACGTCCGCGACGCTAATCGCAATACCTTGTAATAGAATTGCGGGAGTTCAATGTAAAATTATGATGATGTGTAGGTGATATTGTTATGAATTTCAAAATATTTATGAAAATCGGAAGTTTTAATTGTTGATATAACTACCGATTATAATCCAACGGCTAGTTCGTTCTAGCCGTGCCTCGAAAACCAAACACAATCGGTTGATAATACATATTTATAAACCTCCGATTATACTACTCTAATGAAACTGGGAACTCGTTGACAAAACATCATATAATCGGAAGTATATAACAATACATATGTATCGATTAAAAATAATCGGAGGCTTTGTTCAAACATTTACTACCGACTTGTGTAATAATTGTACGCAATTTCAGTACAGTCTTGTAAAAGTACGCATCAACGGCCATATTTTCAAAAAAAAAGAGACGTTGGGACTCTCATCTATATAAGGAGGGTAAACTCTTCTTATTTATGCACCAAACAACACATATATAGCATTGTGTATTCTACAAATAGATTTTCCATCGTCTACTCTTGTGAATTCATTCTATACTTACAAGCATGGCAACGTTTGACGCAGATGAAGATTTGGTCATTGTGAAAACATGGTATCGTGAAACAAGACGTGAAGATGTCATAGCAGGAAGGTTAACACCCGAAGTCTTTTGGGCGAGGGTATATAGCCAATTTGTGCGAGAGTATGGAAATCCAAAGCAAAGATCACTCCAACAAGTTCATGATCGTTTCCGACTTGTCCAAAAAGGGGTAAATGATTACATAACGATACAAAAGAGGATGTTTAACACTAGCCACTTAAGCTTGTCGATCCAACAATTTGTAAGTATAACGCTCGGGTGTTTAATCTTTCTTACTAAAACGAAGTTGACATTAATTTATGTTTGTTTATATAGGAGACACTCGCAAAAAGACAGTACTTAGTGGAAAAGGGTGAAGAATTCACTTATGATGGAAGTTATGAATTCCTGAAGTCCGTGGTAACAGTATAAATGTTTTTCTGATGGTTACAATCGGAAGTTATTATTTTATATTGTCTACCGATTCTGGGAAGATTTTCACCTATTTTTTCAGAATTTGGTGACAATCGGAAGTTTATGCAGTATGTTGTCTACCGATTCTGGGAAGATTTTCAGCTTTTTGTCAGACTATGGTGACAATCGGAAGTTTATTCAATATGTTGTCTACCGATTCTGGGAAAAATTTACAGTTTATTTTTTGTCAGAGTATGGTGACAATCGGATGTTTATATAATATGTAATCTACCGATTCTGGGAAAAAAATTTCAGTTGTTTTATCAGCCTTTTAATCGGAAGATAAGTTCAAAAAGTTAATAACCGATTATAATATTGATTGAGTCTGTTTACAAAAGCTTGTATAATCGGTTGATATATTAAAAATATAACTACCGATTATAGCTTTAGACTTCACAGTATTTTCCACAAAATTCCAAAAAAAACATGTACAAATAGGGCTTTCCAAAATACATCTTTCAAACATAACAATCATTGATCTTCATCATCCGAGGAAACCAATTCCAGTACGCCTTCCGGGAAATCCACCTTCATGACGCGATCCCAATCCAACATGTTGGTCTCATATTGTTTCAACCAATCGTTACAATGATTCGCTGGGAAGTAATCGTTCCAACCATCCAACGGAGGTAATGGGCAATCCCTCTTTACTCTTAAACCGATAAAATGCATCTCATTCACAAATGCCATAACAATTCTTCTATCTTTAACCGATTCTTCGCAAACCGTCCTTGTAGGTGTAAACGTATAAGAATGTCCATACCTAGGAGGAACAAAGAAATGTACCACGCAATTCAAAGCGTCCGCTAAGAGATATCCACATTTAGGCATTGTCATCCAATACTTGGATCCAATTGTCTTCAATCCCTTTCGGCACTTTACACGCGCAACAAAGTCTTTGAACTCTAGTTCTTTGTCGTGCCTATCTCCTTCCTTCATCATCTCCATATAGAAATCCTTGTCCTTTATTAGTTGTACCGCCATCTTAGTTCTTAAATTTTGCCATTGGGTGACATCTTCGTTCACCGCCTCTCCAAAGTAACCAATTTGTTCCGAGGCGACGTGAAACCCGCAATTGCCATCCCCATCAACCTCTTCGGTGGACAAAACAAATGGAACAATGAGTGGAGGGAGTTGTTTCATATACTCTTCTATAATCGTATACCTTGATCGTGTTGGTCTTCCATGAAAATCCCTAGGACAACGAAGAGTACCATACTTCTCTCTTATAGTCACCATTTCCGTTGAATGTGTTTGTGGCGAGTCGCTCATTTGATCAATAACTACGGAGCTAGTTTGGGTCTCCACTAACACAACTTGTTCCACAAAGATCGACTTGACTTACTTGAAAAGGCTTCTTAGAGACCCTTAGACTTCCATTTTGATCTTTTCTTGGACGACCTCTTTTCTTGGGTTGCGGCTCATCTTCAAATTCGGCTTCCGAGCGCTCATGCCGACACAATATTCTTTTATTAGACAAATGATCCTTTAATTCTTTTCTTTCAATGGTCCTCGAAACTTCGGTGTTTGGCCTACCCGCCCCCTTTTGCTTAATAGGTTCATCAACCTCTTTTAAACGAGGGTGAAGAGCTTGTTCCAAATCATGCATCAATATTTGCTTCTTGGCGCCATTTGTTGTAGCATAACGCTCGGCTATTCTTGCACACAATTCCGACTCCATGAACGACGGACCATTGACTACGGGTGTGCTTGGAGTGAAATTTAATTGCTTCCAAAATGGATGAATATCATTGATGTCAATCACATCGACGTACCTACCCATTTTATGACGACATGGGAGACCAATACCTATCATATCCTTGCAAACACAAACCGTATTCTCGTCATCGTTAGCTTTATACAACTTCAATTGTTCTATCATGTGATTTATTGCCCAACGTGAAACTTTATGAACAATGCCCCTTAGAAGCAATCTTTCCCCTTCGTGTTCCGTAGGGAATCTATGTACACTAAATTGCATAGAAGCCTTAATCTTTATGAGATCACGATTGGTGAATTCATGGATTGCTTCTTGGATCGACACAACTCCATTTTGACTACCTAGAAGTATTTTCTTTAATCGGCCATGAGACCCCTCCGCAATGCTTGTCGCCTCGTTCTTGAAGTTATGATATTCATATGTCCATGCATACACAAACCTCTCCTTAATCGGTAACCATTGTGTTTTACAATACTCAACGGGTTTTGGGTAGTCCTTGTAATATTCTTCCTCAAATTTCTTCAAGTTCCTTTCAGTAAATTTCCTCGGTCATTGACCAAACGATCTTGTCCCATGCTTTCATGAACGATCTCCAAATTATCCCATCCTCCTTCCATTTTTCATCAAATAACCTCTTCTCTTCCTCTCGTTCTTCCTCGGTAATTTACTAATGCGCTCATCCTCTTCCTTCGACCTCTTGGTACCCTTCCTTGGTTTTTTAGCTTGGATATGGCGATGGCAATTGTGTCCGAGGTTGCATTGAATGTGCCACGTACACCGCAAGTTTCGGGCTTCAGAAACACTACCGCTATTGCATGCATTAAGGCTTGATCGTTATCCGTTACAATAACCCTTGGAAAATCATCCCCATTGTAAATGGACCTCGGCGTCTCCAAGATCCAAATGAAACTCACGTTGTTCTCATGATCCATTAAACCCCATGCAATCGTAAACGTGTTTTTGTCCGAAGTGTGACAAGCAATGTTCAACAACGGCATGTTATATTTGTTTGTCTTGTAAGTGGCATCTATCAACACAATTTGATGAAAACACTCGAGCCAATTTTATCATTTCGGGATGTGCCAAGAAAATACGTACCACTTTACCATCCTTTTCTTCCGTTCTCAACGTGTAGTCGTGTAACTCGGCTAACCACCTGCGATTGTTGCATGACCGTTCTACCATCCCATTCCGTCCTTTTGATCGTAGCTAGGGCCGACTTAATTGTAGATAAAGAAGACAAGTTGTCGGGTCGTCCGCCTTTATTTTACTTAAGATCGCACTCGCCTTTGGATACGCATAGACCTCACCGTCTCCATTTCATGTGGTTTTAACTTCGCAACCATTACATGTCCAATAAGAGTATCCGGATCATCGTGGTTGTGACAACCATTAACAACTTTAGACATTTTCCAATCTTTACTTTCCTTATAAAAGGGATTATTGGCCGAAGTATCTACACAATAATCGGTAGGTATAGTTTCATTTTAACCTACCGATTGTATGTTTACCTACCGATTATGGTGTTGGCTACCGATTATATAAGGGCATATTGGCCATTTCGAAAAATCGAAGATAAGGGGTAGCTTAGATTTACGTTTGGGTGACCTTTTTTGTCTTTTAGTATCGCCCCTAATTCTTTCGGGGTCGCCCCTAAAAGTGCCAGGATAAATTAGCTAATTTTCATTTCATAGATTAAGTTACATGGATTAAAAAAATTAAAAGCGACATTACATGGATTGAAATAACTAATATTTAGAATTTAACATTATCCGATTTTGATTGTCAAGCTTCATCATTTCTCAAAGTTCACTTCATCATTGTAAGATCACGATATTTAATTTCCGAAAGCGGGATGGTTCTTAAGAATTTGGTACACATGATCAAATGCAAAATCTTTGTTGTTTTGTTGAGAATATAGAGTTCTAGCATGTGCCTCCTACAAAATAAATAAACATAATCTCTCATTTAGAAAATTAATGACTTAAAATATGTAGATAATTGAAAATAAGAGGTTCCATTGAATAATACTTACAACTTCTTCTAACGCCCATCCTCCTTCGGGCATATTTGCATAAATTGAATGTATGATACTCATGTAAGCTTTGAATTGCTTTTTTATCACCGAAAACCTATTTTGAATACTTTGTCTTGTTCTTCCGTTTCCATTACCACCCGCTTCTTCTACAAAGGCTTGAAGCACCCTTTCCCAATAGTTGTTGACTCCTTGATTTTGTTCAACAATCGGTTGGAGACTAGTTCTCATCCAAGCTTTGGTGATTGCAACATCTTCATTTGTAGTGTATGCCATACTTGAACTTGATTGAAATTAGGTTTGGAATTAAAAATATAAAATCGGGAGAGATGGGAGCAAAGAAAATCTTGAGATTTTGGGATGGTTTGATTTGTGTTGAAGAAGCCAATTTTATAGATAAATTTTAATTTTGAAAATCTGACCGTTGAAACGCTATTGAGAATAGCGTTAAGCGCCATTCTTAATGGCGTTTATTTTGAGTCGTTGATTAGAAGGAGCCGTTGAGAATCCAATGGTGTAGAAAAAAACGCAAATGAGAATAGCGTTAAGTGCCATTCTTATTTGCGCCAAATGCCAATCTTAATAGCGCTAATCACAAAAAACATCCAGGAGACGCTCGATTTCTCCTATCCTATACTTAGTTTTTTTTTTCTAGTCTCTCATTTTTTCCTCTCATTTTTTCCTCTTGAACAAACTAGTTTTTTGGTTGATACAATTGAATGAAATTGAATCAAAAGAAGATAAAATTGAATACAATTGAATGAAATTGAATCAAAAGAAGATAAAATTGAATGAAATTGAAACTTGATTGATACTAAAAATACTTCAACTACATTGATTCCACTACATCAAATTAAATAAAAAAAAAAGAAAAAAACATAATTGAAGCTACATAGTTCCATAAGCTACATGGTTTCATATATTGAAATGACGAACATTGCTAGTGCTAGGATAACCATAGTTTGCACCAATTGTTCTAGGAGGATAACCATGTTTTTCTAAAATCTTATTTTGTTTATCCAACATAAATTGTTGCTTCCATTCCGGCAAGGTCTCAACCACCACATCCAACACTTAGAGTTCATGTTTCTCCAAAGCTAAATCCAAGGATTTATTGTTTGTCTCTGCAATAGTTAATAAATATTCTTCTTGTACATCCAACCTTGCCATCTTCTTTGCATTCTCTTCACTAAAATGTTTCAAAATACGGTCGGTTCCATCGTTGATGGCCGATAGCTCCGAAGCTTCCCTTTGTTGAGCCCTTTTTCCCGTTGGTCGACGAGGGCCATCCTCTTCATACCATCTTGGGTCGCTTCTTGTCGGAGCACTACTTGTTGAAGCATTAACACTAGGAGCCTCCGATTCATCTTCCTCATTTTGGGTAGGATCAAATTCTTCGGGATTGAATCCGGAACATGGGCTTTGAAAAAGCTCGGTACACCTCTTCATTTCTAAAAGGTTTTCCATTGCTAACCTTACTATATTCCAATCTAGCTTTTCTCTCCTACAAAAAACAAACAAAACCCAAGTTAGAAATCCTTCAATAAAACAAAATGATATACATTAAGAAATCTTAATAAAACTTACAAGATCATCAATTCCACATCTGCTTGCATTGTTTCTATGCATATTTCTTAAGATACCAACCCACTTTTTGACATCTTTTTTCAAGGTACCAATTCTATTCTGCAACTTATGAACAGTCCTATCATACTTATTCCCAAAGTTGCTTACATAGGTATCGAATACCCGCTCCCAAAACTGGTTAGATCTTTGATCAACTCCGGCAACACCATCAAGTGTAATGCTTATCCAAGCTTTGGTGATTGCAACATCTTCGGGTGTAGTATATTTTGCCATGGTTAAAAAAAAAAATCTGAATTTGAATTGCAATGAATTTTAAGAAGATGGAGAAAAAAATCTAGAGATTGAAAGGTTTTGATCTGAGCTGAGAAGTGATCAATTTATAGGGAAATTTTCGAATTCAAAAAAATAGCCGTTGAAACGCTATTGTTATTAGCGTTTTTTTGTGAGTCGTTGATTAGAAGGAGCCGTTAAATATCTAATGGTTATAAATGAAACGCTATTTTTAATAGCGTTAAGCGATATTCTTAAAAGCGCCAAACGCTATTCTTATTAGCGCCAAACGCTATTCTTATTAGCGCTTTTCTTGAAAAACATCCAGAACCTGAGCAAATTCCTCAAGTTCCATACTTAGTTTTTTTTTCTTCTCTTTTAGTTTTTTTTTCTTCTCTTTTGAAAACAATTAAAACCAAAAATAATACAATGAAAATCTTAATAGTTCTTAATTTTAAAATCTAGAAATCATAGGATTGCAACCAAGTTGCTTACATACTGAAAGTTCATTCGAAATCTTACGAAAAAAGACTAAAGTTGTTCTGTTGGGTAAACATCGGTAGGATCGAATTCACCATCCGAACCGTTAAGATCATCTGGTGGCGGAGGGAGAGATTCTGGTGGCATTTCACCGTCGCTGAGACCTAGTCCATGTCGTATCCAAATGTGTTGAACAAGATCATTTCGGAGTTGGAGATATGCCTCGTCATTCCTTAACTCGTGGTATGACCTCGGTATTCCAGTAACCTGTCGTATTGGTTCGTTCACGACTTCACCCCAATCTAAGTTACGTCTTTCATTCTCAATGACCATGTTATGCAGAATCAAACAAGCCTTGATAATAAAGTTTATATCCTCCCTATCCCAGTAACATGCTGGCTTTTTTGTTATTTGGAACTTGTTTTGGAGAGTTCCAAAAGCCCTTTCAACATCCTTTCTCTTCGCTTGTTGGTATCTATTGAACAACTTATTAGTCAGGGCTTTGGAAGAAGAATTTTGAATGACTGCACAATACAAGACAATCGTGGATATATATTATCCGCCAAGTAGTAACCCTTGTCGTAGTTGTGGCCATTGATGCGGTAATTACAAGGAGCTGCTAAACCATTAACCATCTTATCAAAAAGTGGAGATTGAGCCAAGACGTTCAAGTCGTTGTTCGACCCTGGCGTTCCAAAGAAACCATGCCAAAACCACCGATCATATGATGCCACGGCTTCTAAGATCATGGTAGGTTTTTTCTCATGCCCACGGAATGTACCTGCCCATGCTGTTGGACAATTCTTCCACCGAAAATGCATACAATCAACACTTCCAAGCATTCCAGAAACCCTCTAGCCGCATTTTCTCGCCAATAATCTTTCCGTGTCTTCTCTTGTAGGAAGTCGCATGTACCTTGGACCAAAGTGGCGAACAATTACCCTGGTAAACCTCTTCACATACATATAGACGGTCGGCGCCCCCATACGGACATAATCAACTGTGCTATCAGCGGCTATGCCTTTACACAAACATTTCATTACGGCATACATCTTCATATGGGGAGAGTGACCAAGTTTTCCGGTGCAATCAACTTGGAAATCAAAAGCAGGATCTGCAACAACTATTTCACTTAGAATACGTAAGAAAAGAGGTCGATACATACCCAAACGTTGGTGGAACTTCTTAGGGCCCCAAGTACTGTTAGGTCCAAAGTAGTCATGCATCATCCTTGCATCTCCGTCCTCTCGTTGCCTGTCCACCATTTGTCGCGTCAATACTTCCCGAGGCACCGGTTGGAAGAGCCTATGCATTCTTTGAGTCATATACTGGTAAACCACAATTGCTCTCTCCTCACTATCATCACCAATGCTAAGATCGATACCATACGTCATTTGTACATACCCCCTTAACGGATTTTCATCGTCCATATTGCACCTGTAAACAAAACTCAAATACTGTAAGCATTCCAAGATTTTTGAATCCATACAAAAGAAAAAACATCCATACAAAAGAGAAGACATTCATGCACACATTCAGTAAAGAAAACACATCCAAGTTTCGTACAAAAGAAAAGACAAGTTCATTAAAGAAAACACATCCAAGTTTCATACAAAAGAAAAGACAAGTTCATCTTAATCACTTAATCCTAACATCCTTGCCATTTCATCTTCAGTTAAACCAACCCCACCACTATTCATTAATTGAGTTATTTGTGACTCTGGAACTACATCTGGAACTACTTCATCTTGTGGAACATAATGACCATGTGCATCATCTGATTGACTTGTGGCTGGTCTTTTATGGCTTGACCATTGAGAGTTGTCTCCAAGATCATAAGATGATTGGGTTGACGTCGATCCTTCCCCAAGAGCACGTGCACGATCTATTTCAAACCAATGCTGGTCCTTTGCAAGATTTAACATAGCCAACCTATGCGCAAAATCTTTCCATTGCTCCTGAAAAGAAACATCAAGATAGCAAGTATATTATTAAGGAACTTCTAATGTGTAAAGAAAATCATAATAATATGGAAAACAAAATAATTGAAGGAGTTAAAACCAAAAATTACTAACCATTGTTCCCCAATTAGCATCATACATAAATGGAGGAGGATCGGGTGCTTGCAAAGGCACTTGAACACGGTTGCCTTCACTGTCTGAATGTACGGTACATAAAGAAACTCTTGGAAATTCAGGTGAAGCTTGTGAGACGTTGTCATACTTATACCGTGATGGATGTATTGGGGGGACCTGATTCACCAGAAATGTCGGATCTTGAGTACTTGCAGCTCCAACTTCATCTCTGTTTTCTTGACGATATATTTCTGGGAGCAAAAATCCAATAGATTATTCTTTCCACCACCGATCATACATGCTCTCATCAACATGCTTATAGTCTCGCCCGTCAACCACATCAATAGGATCATGGGGGGTAGCAAGGTCTTCCAAACGTTCACGTGGACTTCTTGGAATTGTTATTAATCCCCTTGTTTGCCTTAAAAACCGTTCACCAAGATACATGATACTAGTATTGCTTTCCGGATTATAGAAAGCCACTCTTTGAATGGAGATTTCACGAGCATGCACTATATCAGGATGATCTCTATACATACTGTTAGACCATGGTTGCCATTCCGTTCCAACAATTGTCCTCAACTCAATTTGTTGGCGAGCTGTATTAAGAGAGTGTTTGGAAGTACCCCTTTGCAACTTTAATAGACTATTTTTCTTAAATATCATAATTGCAGGCCATACGTCAGTCGGTACACCTTCTTGGAGAAAAGGCGTCAAGGTACGAAAATACATGTAAAACCAATATTCTAAAACCATCGCCATTCCATACATGTTTTTTGCACCTCTAGCAACCACACTCATGCTACTATACAAGTGACTAAAACAAGCCGAACCCCAATCATAATTACTAATCGCATTCAAATCACGCAAGGAAGCGATCCAACCTTTGCTTGCTCTTGTAGTGCTACGTGCCAATAAAACTTTTGAAATCACCCATAATAAGAAGTATCGAGTCACAATCTCCCAATTTTCATCATTAATTGGATTGTCCTTGATATAGTTTGCGAGGCAACTAATAGGAAAATCAGGTGAGTGCTTGTTGTAGTTAGCATACCCATGCATAGGTCTAAAGTAGGTATCCTCTAGTTGTTGATTTTCTATACTTTTCCATTTACATGTAGCGTCGTGTTCCAATCTTCTACGACCATTTCCAATAGGAATTCCGGTTAAGTGAACAAAGTCTAAAGGAGTGAAACCAATTTCAAAGTTTGGGAAATGAAACGAATTGGTGCTATACCACCACCTCTTTATGATTGCATAAGCTAGTTGTTGATCAGCTCTCTTAATGCTAATTTCAAAAAATCTAGCAAGGCCGGAATTATGAAGAACTTGACTAGCACTTTCATGAACCACCACACGTTTATGTAAATCCTCAAGGTCTTCTAGATTACTTCTAAACGTGATATCATGTTGTGTATCAAGTGGGTTTATACTTGTAGATATATGTTTCTCATCCGGTTCTTTTGAACTCAAGGTCAAATACACATCCATATCTATACAAAATCATCAAATAAAAACAATACAGTCACACAATGAACTTAAATTGTTTACATAATGTAAGTAAAACATGTTAATTCATTATCTCATGGTAATTTCACAATGTTCATCATCTAAAACCCTAAATTACACAATGTTCATCATCTAAAACCCTAAATTACATGTCAAATTAAATCATTGTTAGAATCAAAATTGTTATCATTCATCATACAATCGAGTATCATGCATACAATCAACAATAATATCATCTAAATCCCTAACATTTCATCAAACAATAAAATAAACTCAAATTATAATTCAACTAACCTCTCTTTGGATTCTCAATCAAATTGAGAAATTTAAGTATCCTTCGATTCCTTATGAAGCAGAGAACAAACCCTTTGAAGCAATTTCATTGATTTGAACCATGCACTGAGAATTAAACAAGGGGGTTTTTTAGGGTTGGTTTTTTTTTTTCCACGAGTGGAAGAACTGATGAGAGGAAGAAGAAGAAGGGTCGATGGTGTTACTGGATAAAAGAATGAAAAAGCGCTAATAAGAATAGCGTTAGGCGCTATTAACAATAGCGTTAAGCGCTATTATCAATTGCGTTTTGCGCTATTCTTAATAGCGCTTTGACCATTGACTTTAGTCAAGCGCTATTCTTATTAGCGTTTTCTTTGCGCTATTATTATTAGCGTTTTACGCTATACTTATTAGCGTTTTCTGTGTTCCACCATTACACTTGCGCTTCCATCCACAATTCCAAGTGCTGAGGTGGCGTGGAAGATGGAAGATGGATGGATTCCACCATAAGACTTGCTCTAATCCTTTGTTATATTTCTTGGTACTAGGATATGACCCGTGCCGTAACGGCACGGGCTCTGGATTGTTTTTGGTAGTGCTGAATGTTGTTGTTAAGCATTTGTCTACGAATGCATTTGTTGCTCTATTTAATACTGGAGGAGGGATCCCCTCACACTTTTATTATCACACTATCTCACACGTTAGGCGTTATTTTTGCGAATAAAACCAAACCGTAACGGATTTGAAGCTAATATTTTGAGGATATATTCCTCTTACCAAGTTCTACATACCTACCAAAAATGAGAGTATTCCGAGACATATAACACCACCATCTACTACTTTGAAAATGAGCCGTTGAAAATCAACGGATTTCTGGCCGTCGAAATTAAGACCGGTAAATTGTGAGGTTTTATATTTCGGAATGTGCTCATTTTTGGTAGGAATGTACTACATCATAAGAAGAACATGTTCCCAAAATATTAGCTTTAATTCCGTTGCGGTTTGATTTTTATTCGCAAAAATGACGCCCAATGTGTGAGATAGTGTGAGGGGATCCTTCCTCTTAATACTGGGGTTCAACATTTATTAAATTGTATTCCTCCCTTTGGCTGCACACGTACTTTCAAACTATGTAGAACTTATATTTGATATTATTTCTTTAACGTGCCATCCGAACCGGAGGTTAACCTAAGAAATGATCCAAACATGGTGTTGCATCAATAATGATTCAAATCATATAGGCCAAGGGACAGATTACAGTTTCGTGTCATGTGTGAACTGTGAAGAAGAACTAAGAACTTACAGTATTTCGCTTTCATATACACTTGCGAAGTGAGGTAAGTTGGTGAATCCAAATACAACTTCCCATAACTAATCTTTGATTTATTTATAGTTTTTTATGCCATTGTAGGCTATTCAACCCACATTTCAAAAGTGAGGATATCTATCTAATGCAGGTGGCAGTAGTACAATCCTTATAACCCTTCATATACATTCCAAGATGAAAATTCATAACTCCTAGACGTTCTACAATATTTAAGATCAATATTTATCCTTTCATAGCCATTCAAAGATCAAAGATGGGTGAAAACCTCACGGAAAAACCAAGCAGAAACACAGTACACCGTTTTCTGGTTGCAGCAACAACGATGTTAGTACTTGTAGAAACATTCGATTGATGTATTAGAGGAGCATTTAGGAATAAAAACTTAAAGTGAGGATAGAATATTAACAGTCACAATTCAGATTTTTATAAAATAAAAACGTTCAACACAGATCTAAGAAGAAAGGTAATGCCTTGCCACTTTTTGTTCAAAATTGGAGTAGGAACAATACCTATCTCAGAGTTTGACTGCTACGTAAAGACACTCAAGAATGGGTTGAAAAGCTAGGTTGTTAATTGCGAAAAATGGCTAATAAAGTAGCATCAAATAAATAAAAGTTGTTTAGCCGATACAAATTACATAACCCTAGGAAACTTGAAATAAGTGATCAAAGTTGCACTAAAATAAGTACATAACCCACATTGCCAAGACATGAAATTTTTCAACAGTAAGACCAAAATAAACGCATAACAGAAACCAACAAAATAAAATTTACATCTACCAAAAGATAAGAAGAAACGATGCACGACTCAACCACTTTCTGTTTATATTCATGATGTCGTGGAGGACAGAACCAAAATTGACACCATATCGACTTCACATATCAGCTTCATGCAGGCAGAACAAATCTCCTACTGAATCATAAATATAAACAGTCAGTTTCGGTTTTCCATTTTCACTTTTGTTCCGTTGAAATATTCAATCTTTTCTAATAGGAGACTGCAGTACTCTAAGAATACCCCCTGTTCAAAAGCATTATACATATAAAGATAGATATTCACTTACAAAATAAGTTAATATGGCTAAATAGACAGAGAATAAGAGGGGATAATCCGTCACTGTGCCCTGAATGACGATAATAATCTTATAGTACTAAGTATACACTTTAAGTGCGTCTATGCATTTTAGGTGAAGTAACAGTAGGGCCATCCAAAGACCCACACCATCTGGAAAAGGGTGGCTTCATTCATAGCTAATTAGTGCAAAGCAAGGGTCTCACTCGGTGGCTATTCCATTTCAAACTAAGTCACAAAGTAAGCTTATAAATTGGCTTTCATGTAAAGTTGATCACAAATGGAAGAAAATAGGGCTTATACTTAATATTACCTTACAGTCTGTTGGAGTCGTATCCATAATTTTGCTCTCTTTACATCCAGAAAACCTCAAACCACTGTTAACTTGTCTTGCCCTTCCTTGATTGCGCTGCAGAGACAATTCTATCCAGCACACAAAACGTTTCTGTGACTGTACTGTCCTTATTTGTACTTATGCATCTGCTCAGTATGCTACATATTTGATTAGAGCTACTTTCATACTGCATCTGGTCACTGAGGTCACATAAAGACTAACAATTAAAGAAATCACATAAAGAATATCGCATGACAACCCGATTACATCGAAATAGTTAATGTATTTGCATACCTAAAATAAATGAACGTCATCATATGGATATACACCTAATTAATCTCAACAAAATATATACAGATCATGCACATTAATATCTTTTTCCTATTTTTTGTGGTTCTTTTATGGTGATAATCATGTAAGCAAAGCAGAGTTGCACAAAACAGATGAATGTATAAAGTCAAAAGTAAGTTTAGAGTGAATTTAGACAAACAATGTTTGATCTCCTTGAGTATGACAGCCACTACATCTCTGCTATTGTCTGGAAAGTTGGTTCCGAACACTAAATTAGAGGCCAGTATCCTAACTTATACCTGTTCTGCGGTTTCATAAAACTGACATACTACTGGATTTTACCAATTCCCAATGACGAATTTCCCGTCAAAACGTGTTTGTACCCGTACACCTGCAGCAGAACATATTTGTATAAGTCCCACAAAATAATTCACCAACCATTTTGTATTTTAATCAGAGTAAAGTCTTTTTAAAAGAAAAAAAGCAATAGAAAAAAAAAACACAGATTTCCCTTTCGTCTAATTTAGTGTTTCTATTTTAAATCTTTATGCCTCTAAATTTCAAATTTTATATCCTGCTTTAAATTTCAAAATTTTATCAAAAGAGAAAAATGTGCTCAGTAAACCATAACTGCATCCCATTCTCTAATTTGCGGAGCATATGCAGTAACAGTAGAGCTGAGCTATATGCCACATATTTTGGGTAGTCCCATGTTCCATTAGACCTCAGCAAGTCATGGTCTACCAAAAAATAAGTAACTTTCTTGTAGACACATGGCTCAGGATCGCCACATACCGAACTACATTACGGAAATAGAAAGATCCGCGAATGCTCAAAGTATTAACAATGATGAAATGTGGTAATTATTATATGCCTAAACGTCCTACTAATATCAGAAATAATATTATGGTAGGATCAAAGTCTGTGCCATAAATAGGAAGTTGTAACCTAGGTTAAGCAAACAAACAGGGTCCAAGCATGTATTTCCCGGTTGTTCCAGCCTTCCAGGGTTTAAGAAGCAATCATCATGGTAGTTTCATATTAAGGTTTAGCTATTGTCTGCGTCTTGGTCTACCACACAAATTTGGTTAACTCCACATGAACATAAATCTTTTAAATTCATTAAAAGAAAAAACGAAGACTATATTCTCTGTAGATCATACGAAAAAAGGATTCGATATAATAAGAAAAAATTATATATCGAGAGACGTACTTTACATTGGGATCAGTAGCACCATCCTTACCGAGTATTTTGACGGCGACTTTTGTCCCATTCCATTTAGTCACTTGGTGGTGTCCTGCAAGGAAATTTATATCTACAGACAATTTATCTTAAAAAGTACTAAGCGGCACTTATTGAATTCAATATATCTTGCTCTTTCTGAAATATACAGGAGAATAAATCATGTCTTTGAAAAACAGTTGACCTTACGCTTCTTAATCTATAGCTCTAATGGATTTTGTGGGAGTCCCATAAAGTACCATTGATATATCCATACTAAAAAAAACTTACTAATTGGAGTTTGCTGAAATTTAATAAACATTGCAAACAGAACCATCTTAAAAATTGGATATTCATTATCAAAAGTAAAATCATCACCAAAAACTGTACTTAAATATCTTTCATTACCCACTTTATCCTCTCCTGCTATAGTTTTCTTCCATACGAAACATAACTCTTCTAGCGATCAAAGTTCTGTTTGTTATTTCGCCAAACATCTTGAATGCACCCATAAGGTGTACTTTTAATGTCCATGGATTATGCAAGGATACTTGAAACAACACACATAAGAACATAATCGATAGGCGATAGCAAATCAGCAAATCCACGTAATGGAATTATAACGTTATGCATCTTTTTAACGAATCATAGAAACTACCGAACAAAAGTGTTTTTACTTTTTCTTGAGAAAATAATGCTGCTATGGAAACATAAAGACCCTAAATTAAAGATAACTACTAAGCTCTGAACCAAAAGTACCCAATTGAAAAAGAATTGCATTGGAGAAAGAATTCTGACAAACGAAAAAAATCATCTGCTTAACCTACACAACACACCAATTATGAAAGAAATTTTAACACTATGGCCCAAAAACGGTAAACCTAAGAACCTGAAGATTCCAAAAAAAATTGATTAAATTTGGAGTTATATATAATCAATGGAAAAGCAATCCCATCCGAAAATCAAATGAAAGAGATGCTGCAAAAGATTTTGGGTTAGGTTTGTTTACTTTACCTTTGCGAATTCACTGTGTATTCCATCTGCTAAAAGAAGAAATGAGCTATTGAAGAACTGGGAATCATCGATCAACAGGAATTTTTTACAGAAGATGGTAGAGAAAATCATTCAATAAGTTTTAATAGCAATTGGACGAAGTGGAATCGGCGATTATAGGTGCGTTTTACAACGATGTTTCATTGATAAGAAGAGTAACGGATGCCATTGAATGATGCAATAACTGACAAGAATAAATGAGGGTATCTGCTAACAATGCGACCGAGAGAGGAAGCGTGGAAACCAAAATGCTTGGCTCCATCGCGACCATCTTTTATGTGTCAAAAATATAGATGTCCGTCCATCATGTAAAATGCACCTCTCTCTTATAAACCTAAATGTTTCGGTCAATTGTGACCGTTCTTTATGTGTCTGTAAATGACCGTCTATATTAAAAAACACCATTGTCCCTTATAATATAACTAGGATATGACCCGGGCTGTGGTTTGTCTCTATGTTGCAGATTTCAGGTTATTTAACTTATTTGAATTGTTTATTGTAATTCGCATCGACATTTAATAGAAGCAGTTCAGGGGCGGAACTATACAGTGACTTGGATTTGGATTTGGTGTAAAGTAAGCAACATTCTTTTTTTTTTCTAAAGCAAAAAGTAAGGTACCTCCCATTTAACTTATAATTTTTAGATTTTCTTGTATTTCAAATTACCTGGTCTTTACATAACTTTACCCTCATGTTGTCTCTGGTATTCCATCCTTTCTCGACAACAAAATAAGCAGTTTTCCATATCAATTTCGTACTAATCCAAAATCTTAGCAAAAAAATAATAAAAAATCTTACTAATCCACAATGTGATTTTAATTACATTCCATTTCAAAAATCTCATTCTGGTGCGGTTGCAATTGATAAAAAAGTATCTGGTCACACAATATTCTATGGTGAACCCTTTCAAACCAACATGGGTTTTGGGCTAGTTTTTAAAAATAAGGTTATTTAGCTGGGGCAGTAATTGATTTTTCATGGTATGGAAATCCAATTTTCTCAACTAAATGCTGAAATCAACTTAGCATTCAGACCAACATTTATCCATTCTTAAATTTGGCTGCCCTAGCAAATGCAGTAAAAATGTGATAACAGTGAAGGAACTTTCGTTGCAACGGTCATGCTGAAGATAATCCATTTATATGTCTCCTGCAAAACAGATCTCCATTTTCTGCTAATATGTCCATCAGGTAGAGAACAATCAAGGAGCTTCGTTGCAATGGTCATGCCGAAGATATTAATCCATCTATATATGTTATTGTTGTTGAGTAAGCATGAACTTCAAGAGATTGGTCTTCTAGAGCGCACGGGTCGTATTGTTACCAAAAAAAAAAGCATGGATCATATTTTATATTTCAACAATAGTATAGCTCTTTGCATCCAATATGAGTGTAACTCCTAATCGACGATTGTGATTGTGAGATAATGTTAGCTGGATCATCCACACTAAAGTGGAGATTGACTCCAACCCAGGTAACTTGAGATGACATCTTGAGCTGTTTTGTATGACCTACATTTACAAAGAAAATAACATTCATGTAAGATAGTAATAATAAAATACAATCAATGTATCTCAACTTAGATAGAATTCTAACAAACACGATCAGATTTGGGGACACAAAATTCAAGCAGTAATACAATGAACCGAAACGATAGGATGGGATAAATTACAAAATTCAATATGTATTTTTGGAAAATAAAAATCATTTGTTGTACATACCCACAATTTTGGGAAGTTGAAATGTATACCTGGAAGTCGTCAATGAAAATTTCTGAATCCAGGTATGATTGGTGTAGTGCAGCAACCATAATTCTAATGCAAGCTTAATATCTTCATGACGACTACCAAAAGCTCAATATATGGCACAAAGAATAGGTAAAGTCTCAACAATGCAATCAGTACAGAGGCTGAATTCTATCACAACAACAAAAAATAAGAAAGCCTTTCTCTATTTCCGCCGAAAAATTGCATCCAATGTGTGCCTCTCATCACAACAACTTTTTGTTACGTCTGGGTGTCGGTGAACATCCACCCGGATTTGCTTTCATGTGGTAGGTTCTAGCTAGTTTCACCCCCGGTACCTAAACTGTGCAATGGCTACAAATTAATTAAATCATCAAAATTCCCATTAATAATAATTAACATTGGGATCAAATCTTAGTTGATTAACTAAGAAAATCAGAAAAACTATTAGAAGAAAAAAAGAAAGAAGGAAGATTACAGGTTAGAAATGGGAAAATCATGAAGTGAAGCGATCAGACTTCGGAGAATGAAGATTACTTCAATTTAACATTCCAATAAAAGTGCTAGCCGTATTCTTGCTTTTGAATCATCTTTAGGAAGTGGTCTAACATCTAGCTGCTTCCAATGTTTTGAAGACCTCTCTTCTACTAATCAATACACAAAATGAATACTATCTGCTTTATCAACAAAATGAAAACTATCGTCGGAATACATACATACACAAATTGAATATCTTTTTTAGCCGGTACCTGGATTCATTACTCCATCTTGGCCTAGAGGATCTTAGCATTACCTGCTAATGCTTTGGGTCGCAATCTTGTATAAGTAATCAAAAAAAAAAAAATTAGAGGCTTTAGAGCTTAAGAACCTACCACATGAAAAAATATTTATGTACAACTACCTTAAATAACATGAGATGCCAAGATATGGAAACAAAAAATGGAAGCTAAGTAGTCAAATTATTTACCATAACTAAGCTCCGATGGCATGGCTTGTAAAAAACTAAAAATTCATCCAGGATAGCAAATAACGACTGTAGGAAAAAGATATCAAATAGTTATACACCCAAAATTTCAATATTGCAGTATGCATATAGAAAAATAACCTTGGGCATGATCAGCTTCTCTCGTGTATCATCATTGATAAATAACAAACCTAAATAACATTAATACCCATGGGCTCTTAATCGAAAGCTAAGCTATCGCTTAGTGAAAAAAATCTGTTTCAAGCTTTCAGGTGGCACCATCGACGCACGCCCCTATCCATGGGGACAATATATGCTGATATTGCACCAGATCTATCAAAATGAACAACAACAATTTCGAAGACTTTGCAGGTGAGCCAGATAATTAATTTGTGGGAAAAATAGTCTTTTAACAAAACGGAATGAAAACTAAACTTACAGTAGCAAATCAAAAAGTCACATCGAATCCAAACAAAGTGGAAAACATTACCTGGTATATTTATGTGTTTGAGCAGGAGATGTATAGGAGTGGTGACCAAAGAAAACAGTGGTATGGTATTTTCTAAGTTTGCTCTAGATTAATTTGCGAAACGAACGTGAACAGTTTATCATGAGCTTTATATAGGCCCATGAAAGTTTAGTTTCAATGAAAGCCTAAAACAGTGGTATGCAACAGATAAACTTGGTAGTATAAATGTTAGAGCACTGCTCTGTCGAACTCGCAAGTTTTGCTATCTCAATCTTGTTGTCAATGTTAGATGCACAAAACTATATCTTGATTTCTAATCTACCAAAGTCAAGTCTCGGAGCAGAGGCCAACTGGGAGGTCTACCAGAAATAACGGGTGCATGATAGATTTGTAGGAATCAACAAAGTACGATGGTGATGGAAATGGCCTCACCAATCGGAGTAACTACGACACTTATAGCGGAAACATGCGTTTTTTGCTTGCCACCAACGTGGTGGTTGCACAAGGATGGAGGCAAATCTGTTTTGAAATAGATTCTCCTGCTTTGCCGCAGTTAATAAAGAATGGTAACACCCAAGCACCGTGGATCATTCGTAACATGTTAAAAGAGATACACCACCATCTATAATAAATTTAAGAATCAACACTTACACACACATACAGAGAAACGAATCAAGCCGCAGATCGAAAGGCAAATTCAAGTCCAACTTTCCTTAATGTAATTGTAATGAATGATTTGATGGGGCGTTCGTACTCCGGAGAAGTTTCTTACAAATAAAAGTAAATGTTATTTCAAAAGAAAGGGAAAAAGAAGGGTAGTTAGATAAATGAGTATCACAATAGTGTCTTTACTACGTTTACCCTATCTCCTTCCAAATGCAGGTTTCCAATAACAACTCTCTTAGCCATCTGATTGTTTTTAGTGCTGCTATAGCCTTTCCTGCCCCTCATCTTCAGTATCAATGCCTAGGGTAACTCAAATTTCCTTTCTAGCCTACCCTAGTTTATTTGGGACTAATGCTTTAAAAAAAAGATTATTTTTAGTACGACAAATTTAATCACTAACTATTTTTAACATTAGAGAATGAAAATCAAAGAACATAAAATAAGATCACTTGTTCTTAGACATGTGGTCATCATCTACATATTTCTGAACCCAATGTATTCATTTGAATATACAATTATTATCATACTAATGAAGATTTAAAATACATTGAAATAACGTAAATAATCTGATGACTTCGCATCATTAATAATAAATTTTTCATTGATTAATCCTTGTTATGCTTAAAAAAAATGATTGGTAGTAGTTTATGTTTTAGTAATGAAAATTCTATGTAGTTTAAATGAAAGAACCTTATACCGTTCATGTTATTCAGTTACCTGCAGAGTTAGACACTCATGGATCCCAAAGGAACACGAAGCAGAAAGTCAGCAAGGGCATAAAATGATCAATCTAATATCGTGCATCTAAGAAGAAAGTAAAACAACGACCCATCGGTCACCAAATTTTAACAAGTTATCATTGAAACTAGACTCTAATTGCTTGAACATCGTCCTGACTGCTGCGGCGATGTATGGTGATCCGGTCTTCACTGTGGGATAAACCAAGTCCACGAGTAAAGTATCAACTGGAATTACCGTCTGTACTCTTATGGTCACTCATGGAATTCTTTGAGATGCTTTCTGCAACAGATAAACTTGGAAGTATAAATGTTAGAGTACTGCTCTGTCGAACTCGCAAGTTTTGCTATCTCAATCTTGTTGTCAATGTTAGATGCACAAAACTATATCTTGATTTCTAATCTACCAAAGTCAAGTCTCGGAGTAGAGGCCAACTGGGAGGTCTACCATAAATAACGGGTGCATGATAGATTTGTAGGAATCAACAAAGTACGATGGTGATGGAAATGGCCTCACCAATCGGAGTAACTACGACACTTATAACGGAAACATGCGCTTTTTTGCTTGCCACCAACGTGGTGGTTGCACGAGGATGGAGGCAAATCTGTTTTGAAATAAATTCTCCTGCTTTGCCGTAGTTAATAAAGAATGGCAACACCCAAGCACCGTGGATCATTCGTAACATGTTAAAAGAGATACACCACCATCTACAATAAATTGAAGAATCAACACTCACACACACATACAGAGAAACGAATCAAGTCGCAGATCGAAAGGCAAATTCAAGTCCAACTTTCCTTAATGTAATGGGATATTTTGACTTTGGTACCTATGAAATGGTATGCCTTTGCGTTTGGTGCCTAACTTTGTCCAACTTTGAGTTAGGTGCCCAGTCAACCAATTGACTTTGTTTGACCGTGTTGACAATCCATTTTAAAGTTAAAATTTGACCCCCTCTTTTATGCACTATTCTTCCATTTGCAATCCCCTTGCACCTCTGCCCCTTAAAGGGCTTCCTGTGATGTTTTTAGGACCCTCAGTGGTAGTTGTTCTACCAAAAAAAAAAAGTCAATTGGTTGACTGGGCACCTAACTCAAAGTTGGACAAAGTTAGGCACCAAACGCAAAGATATACCATTTTATGGGCACCAAAGTCAAAATATCCCTAATGTAATTGTAATGAATGATTTGATGGGGCGTTCGTACTCCAGAGAAGTTTCTTACAAATAAAAGTAATTGTTATTTCAAAAGAAAGGGAAAAAGAACCTGGCGTCATTAGGGGCGACCCGGAAAGAATGAGGGGCGACATATAAGACAAAATAGGGTCACCCAAAACTAAAATAAAGCCACCCCTTATCTCCGACTTTTTGAAATGGCAAATATACCCTTCATAATCGGTAGATAAAACTACAATTGGTAGTTTATTTACGTAATCGATAGATGTTAGGATAATCGAAGGTTATTGTGTACATATATAGTTTGGAAGTTTTGTTATTTTGAAAAAAACCTACAATCGGAAGGTATTTATTTACCATGTCTCCCGATTATGAAGTTGCCCCAAAATTGATATTTGAAAAAATCTCTAAGTTTTTCGAATTTGGGAACTACCATAATCGGTAGACAATACTACAATCGGTAGTTTATATTAATGTATGTTGGTTTGTGTTACGAAAATTATAATCGGTAAATGGTAATTTCGTGATGTTAATTTTCTACCGAATATGGTAGTAGGCCCAAATTAAATTTTTTCAAAAAACAATGGAATTTTTAATTTCTCTATTTGCACAATCGGTAGTTTCGTGATGTTTATTATCTATCGATTGTACAATCGGGAGTATCGTGATGTTCTTTTAATTTCTCTATTTCCCTCCCTTCCTCTTTCAGCATCGTTGATATTGCCCCCCACCTAATGAGTACCTTGGCAGTTCCTTACTTCGATGCTGTTAAGAAAGAGATGCCGGCAAAGTATTCTATGTCTGAGCGCGACTTGTTTCTATGGGAGTGTAACAAAATAAAGCATGCACAAGACTATCTATTGGCTATTCCTATTAGTGGGTTGAATCAAAACATTGGGCCACGCCAGTTTGCTTCAGTGTTATGTTACCAAATGGGTATCCCACTTTTTGAGGAAGGTATTGTGTGTCCTTGTTGTAAAGGAGGGATGGATATTTATGGTGATCACGCTTTACATTGTGCCCACGAAGTTGGTCTAAAGTTCCGTCATGACTTTATGCGTGATACTTTAGCTGATGCTTGTTACAGAGCTGGGGTGCCTGCCAGAAAAGAGATGTCTTTTGGTCTTTTAGCTGATGATGGTTCCGCCTTAAGACCCGCATATATAATGGTCTACGGCTGGAACAATGGTCAAGACAGCTGCTTTGATGTTACTGGAGTCTCTCCCTTTGCGGGTGGTGGTGCTCTTTTGCCTGGTCATGCTATCTCTAATGCGGTTACCCGGAAACACAAGAAATATTTTGAAAAATGTAGATCTCAGGGTTACAGTTTGGGGGTTTTGGCCTTTACTACTCTTGGAGAGCTCGGCGAGGATTTTGTAGCTTTTTTGAAGAGACTCCGGTCCTGCATAGCTAGCCATGACTTTAATGCGAAAGTTAGTAATTTTATTTTTCATAGAATTGGGGTTGTTATTGCGAAAGGGATTGGTGCCCAGCTTGTTGCTCGGCTACCAACCAATTCTCTTGTAAAATGGGGATGATGAATATTAAACAATGTTATGGTCAACATTGTGGTAGTTGCCCCAAATTCGAAATTTTCAAAAACCAATGGAATTTTGAGTTTCTCTTTTTTCACAATCGGTAGACTCGTGATGTTTATTATCTACCGATTGTACAATCGGTAGTATCGTGATGTGCTTTTATCTACTGATTGTGGTAGTTGCCCCAAATTCGAAATTTTCAAAAACCAATGGAATTTTGAATTTCTCTATTTGCACAATCGGTAGTTTCGTGATATTTATTATCTACCGATTGTACAATCGGTAGTCTCGCGATGTTCTTTTATCTACCGATTGTGGTAGTCGCTCCAAATTCGAAATTTTCAAAAACCAATGGAATTTTGAATTTCTCTATTTGCACAATCGGTAGTTTCGTGATGTTTATTATCTATCGTGGTGTTATTTATCTACCGATTGTGGTAGTAGCCCCAAGTTCAAATTTTTCAAAACCAATGGAATTTTGGATTTCTCAGAGAAGAGAAGAACATAATCACAATCGGTAAACTAAACTACCGATTATGAAGGAATATATAAGTATTTTCAACCAATTTTATCTTATTATTTTCAACCAATTTTATCTAATTCTTTTCCTAATTCTTTCCTAATCATTTTCAGAAAAGAAGGGTAGTTAGATAAATGAGTATCACAATAATGTGTGTTTCGGAAGATCCCTTTCCCGAGTTGCAGGCCCCCACCTCCTTGTCTGCACTTGAAAAACTGATACAGAAGAGTGAAGGCGTAAACTAAACCCTAGAAGCAGAAGAAACCTTAACCCTAAAAATCTCAATCGAAATTCTCTCCTCCAGATTCAATCAACCATGGAGGAGGTGAACGAAGGAAAAGATTTCTCATTCCCAAAACAAGAAGAAAAGATTCTAAAGTATTGGTCAGATATCCAAGCATTTGAAAATCAATTGAAACGAACAGAAAATCTACCAGAATTCGTATTCTACGACGGTCCACCATTTGCAACTGGGTTACCTCATTATGGTCATTTACTTGCTGGTACAATCAAAGATATTGTTACTCGTTATCAAACTGTGATTGGTCATCATGTAACTAGAAGATTTGGTTGGGATTGTCATGGTTTACCAGTTGAATACGAAATTGATCAGAAACTGGGTATCAAAACAAGACAAGATGTTTTGAATTTGGGTATTGGTAATTATAATGAAGAATGTAGAAGTATTGTTACTAGATATGTTAGTGAGTGGGAAAATACTGTTACAAGAATGGGTAGATGGATTGATTTCAAAAATGATTATAAAACGATGGATATCAATTTCATGGAGAGCGTTTGGTGGGTTTTTTCTCAGTTATATGAAAAGGGTTTGGTTTACAGAGGCTTTAAGGTACCAGACTTCTCTACCTGTTGTATTATTAGCTTTGTTTTCGTTATGTATTATTATAGAAAGTTAATTCATTGGAACTGCTAACCTGTAGGTGATGCCATACAGTACTGGCTGCAAAACTCCACTTTCAAACTTTGAAGCTAATTCCAATTACAAGGTACTAAATCGTGATGTTGTGTAGCTGCATTGAGTAGTTTATTGTCCTATACAGATTTTAATAAAAGTAACATGCTAATTCCAATTACAAGTGCCATACAGCGGTGGGTTTCTCACTTTCTTATGTAATGTAGGATGTTCCCGATCCTGAGATCATGGTGTCTTTTCCCATAATTGGTGATCCTCATAATGCTGCTCTTGTAGCATGGACAACAACGCCGTGGACTCTTCCTAGTAATCTTTGCTTATGTGTAAATGCAAAGTTTGACTATGTAAAGGTCAGTATAATGCAGTTTTAATTGTAATGGACTAGTAGTTCCATTTTTAGCGCTTAGATGAAGACTCAGCTCCATATTTAGTTTCTTCTTGTACCATTCACATTTAGCTTACATCTACATATCTATTAGAGTTTTTGATTATGTCTGAACTGATTTGTCTAACACTAACTGTTGAGAAGAAAAGATCTCCGAGAAGAAAAGATCTCCATAAAGCAACATAGAGAATGTCTTGTAAATTCGAAAAGAAGTAGGAGCATCTTAAGCATACACACTTGTTCACAATAAATACTTTACATAGAGAGAGAAATGTTATATTTTGTTTAAGTGCATAAGAAGAGATTTAGTGTATGGAATTTATTTCTTTGGTTTTATCGTTTGTGGAGGCTACGCATGTTTAGACTGCTTGTGCTTGGATTATCTCACTGGGTGTGCAATAACAAACAGGTACGCAACAAAACGTCTGGGTTAGTCTATGTCGTTGCTAAATGTCGGTTATCCCAGCTACCTAGCGACATGAAGAAGTCTAAAGCAGATGGGCCTAATGCACCTAGTCAAGATCCAAAGAATGCTAAGTCTAAGAACAAGAGCTCATCCAATGGGAAAGTCGAGAAGGAAGCTGACTCTGGACCATATGAGTTGTTGGAGACAATGACTGGTGCTTCGCTAGTGGGGTTGAAGTGAGCTCTTTATTTTCTAACCATCTTTCTTCCTTTTCCCCTTGTTGTAAACCCTTAATCGCTGACATTATGAAGGATTTGTTCAATGCAGGTACATTCCTTTGTTTGATTATTTCGCTGACTTCTCTGGTTCAGCATTCAGAGTAGTAGCAGACAACTATGTCACTGATGACAGTGGTACTGGTGTTGTCCACTGTGCTCCTGCATTTGGAGAGGAGGATTATCGAGTCTGTATTGCAAATCAGATAATCCAAAAGGTTTAACTGCTCTTATGTTCTACTTAATCATTCATTGTTTTACTCGGTATCTGTATTTGATCTTGCAAATCCGAAACACGTATGAGCCTATACTTTCTGTATAGTCCTACTAAGCCAAAGGGATAAACCATGTGTTGCTTTTCTGCTCTTGGTAGATTATGTTTACTCATTGTCTTTGGTTCGACTCATGTAGGGAGAAAACTTAGTTGTAGCAGTTGATGATGATGGGTGCTTTACAGACAGGGTGTCTGATTTTTGTGGGCGATACGTCAAGGATGCAGATAAAGACATTGTCATTGCTGTGAAGGCAAGCATGAGAAAAATCAACTCTATGAACTTTTGATTTAATAGTCAATGCCAGCGATATTTTTTTCCTGAATATGCTGAATTTTAACTTTTCTGATATAAAAGAAAGTAATACTTATGTATGAAAAGCCATTTATTACATCTAGGGAATCTGTAGATAATGAACAGACTCAATGGACAAGAATCTGAACATGGCCTCTGAATTTTAACTTTTACTAACTTAAATGATTAGCGGTGCTACATGCATAATCAACTAGTATAATGGAACTAAGCTTATCTTTTATTTGTTTTGATCAATTATATTAAAATTTCTCACTAGAAATATCCCAAATTAAAATTTCTCACTTGAAATATCCCAGCAAAATGTTGTATATGGATATCATTTGTATATAGGGAATCTTTGTCCCAAGACAAAATCATAGATTCAGTTTCGATGCTTATGTATCAGTTCTCCTTGCACCTTATAGTTTACTTTGGCAATTCGAGCAGTATTGTTTGGTCACACCTCCATATGTTTACCTATTTTAATACTTCTAAATTTTTGTACAGGCTAAAGGAAGGCTTGTCAAATCTCAGACATTTACCCATTCTTATCCTTTCTGTTGGAGATCTGATACTCCTCTTATTTATAGAGCAGTTCCAAGCTGGTAAATTCGTGTTCGTTAAATTGTCTTTTATCTTCATTTTGCGATGATAAAGTCTACAATTCAGTTTTAATAGTATCTCTCTTATATTTAAAGTGTTGCAAGGAATGACCCATCCTTAATTATTTTACTTTTTGTTTTCGTTTGTTTGCATTCTGGTCTTTTTGTTGAATTCGCAATTGTATTGCTTTAGTTCAGTATGCTGTAGTTCTCTATTATGATATTAATGCATGTAGATTTTCGTGTATACGTACTAAGCTAAAGTCAAACTGTTCTTATTGTAGGTTTGTTGCAGTGGAGAAGCTGAAGGACCAATTGCTTGAAAATAACAAACAGACCTACTGGGTTCCTGATTTTGTCAAGGTCTTTATCTTTCTAGAGTACCTTATTGCCTTTTCCTATTATCACAGAGTTGACCTAAACATGCCATTTGTTTGTTTTGAGAATGGATCATCTTTCATCATTATTGGAATATTCTTCCAATTCAAAGCCCCTCTCTTTTTTGTGATTACATGTCAAGTATTTGAATTTGCCATTGGAATTTAGTAAATCAGATCAAAGACTATCAGATGCTTTACATAAGCAAGAGATTGGTTTTCAGCTTGAAGACATGACCAAATATGGTTGGAGCTTTCTACATTCATATTGTTAATGTATATGTAACTGCAACATATACAAGAATGAAATAAACCCAACCTTTTGGAGCCTTTAATAGTGACCTTGATTGAAAGTCAGTTGCTAGATCAAATATTTCCATGTGAAATTGTCGATAGGTCTCTATTCCGTTGGTGAGACAATTCTATTAGAAGTCAAAACCTCTATATGCATCTCTATTTGTGTTTGCTTATTGTTTTGTTATTTACCTTATCCATGTCATATTGCAGGAAAAACGTTTCCACAATTGGCTGGAAAATGCTAGAGACTGGGCTGTAAGCCGAAGTAGATTCTGGGGTACTCCTCTTCCTATCTGGATTAGTGACGATGGCGAGGAAAGAGTAGTCATGAACTCCATTGAGAAGCTAGAAAAACTCTCTGGTGTTAAGGTTTGTCTTTGTCCTTTCCAATTCAGTAATCCTGCTTTACACCTCCTTCTTAGTGTTTCTTGTATTGGTTGGAGATAGAGGATAACCTGATGCTCTAGCATGATCCACAAATTGTTGAATATAGTCACAGTGCATATATATAACTCCAGTTTGATTACAACGTCCAAATTGCTTAGAAAATATGTTTGCGATCAAAGAACGAATTTATAGTGTTAAGCCTAACTAGAAATGTCTTTTTGGTGGGGCACTTGGGAAAAGTAATGCATTATAGAAGACATCGCTTTTATTTATTCACATGCCTATAGAGAATGCCTTCTTTACGTGTAAGTAACATCTTTGTTTACTGTTCCTAATGAGTTGATTTTTTTTCCTCATTAGTTCCTCGTTTAGGAATTCAAGAAATGCCAACTATGCTGTTCTTATGGCCTTCCTTTATGTTTTTCAGGTGACTGATCTGCACCGTCATAAGATTGATCATATAACAATTCCATCCAGTCGTGGTCCTGAGTTTGGAGTGCTTCGACGAGTTGAGGATGTATGTATAACTGAAACCTGGCAGTGAAAAGTGTTCGCTTGATTTCGTGATATTGCAGCAATTAATTATCCCGATGGTTTATAATTATTGATGCCTGGCTGTCTTTGCAGGTATTTGATTGCTGGTTTGAGAGTGGGTCCATGCCTTATGCGTACATTCATTACCCATTTGAGAATGTGGATTTCTTTGAGAATAACTTCCCTGGACATTTTGTTGCTGAAGGGCTAGATCAAACCCGTGGATGGTTGGTTTCTCATGTCCAAATGTCTTCTCTTAAGAGTCAACTTTTTTCTTCTTCTCTTAAGCGTTCTACTTTAGATGAATAAAACAGAAATCTTGCGGCATACTGCGTTGCTTTTAGTCCTTGTTAATCTGATTGTACTCCAAAATGTGAAGGAATTATACTTTCTTTAATGTTAATTTATCTATTATTTGGATACGTGTTGATATTCTTGTCTTTCCACCTATTTGCAGGTTCTATACTCTTATGGTTCTGTCTACAGCATTATTTGAAAAACCAGCGTTTAGGAATCTCATTTGCAATGGTCTTGTCTTGGCTGCTGATGGGAAGAAAATGAGTAAAAGGCTTAAAAATTATCCTCCACCTACAGATATCATAGATGATTACGGAGCAGTAAGTTAGTTTTTGATTAGCTTGTGTGATTGTATGCCACAAACCCCTTCGACTTCTTTATTCGTTGGCCCGTGAAGCTTGCATTGTAGACTTCTTTTCTTTTGCGGAAGAGGTTTTTGATATTTTTTCCATTTCTCAGGACGCACTGCGGTTATACTTGATTAATTCTCCAGTTGTGCGCGCGGAACCGTTACGGTTCAAAGGGGAGGGAGTTTATAGTGTTGTGAGTATAAGATTTGTTTTACGGAATTTGCTTCTTGTAGTTTGTTGTAAATTGGTGTGGTCGTTCTCCTTTTACTGATTCCACTAATCTTGAATCTTTCGACTTTAACCTTCGCAGGTAAAAGATGTATTTCTTCCTTGGTATAATGCATATAGGTTCCTTGTTCAGAATGCCAAAAGAATTGAGCTTGAGGGCCTTGCACCATTCGTTCCTATTGATCAACTCACGATCCAAAAGTCATCGAACGTGTTGGATCAGTGGATTAACTCAGCAACTGAAAGTCTGGTTCATTTTGTTCGACAAGAGATGGATGCATATAGGCTATACACGGTATCCTTTAAAAATTCTTACTTCAGGATCCTGACATGCTGCAACTTCTTGGGCATGGACTCAGTTTTAGGGATAGGGCTTGGTAGTAGTGCCCTTATGAAAAATTTCTTACACAGTCACATGTATGTGTGCATGAGGTCTAAAAGTAGGTGGTTAATGTGTCTTGTGGTTTTGTTGATAGGTGGTGCCTTATCTCTTGAAGTTCATCGACAATCTCACAAATATCTATGTACGATTCAATCGTAAGAGGCTAAAAGGTCGTACTGGAGAAGAAGACTGCAGGACGGCTCTGTCAACACTATACCATGTATGAAGGATATATCTTTTGTCACTTAGCAATTAAAGCATGTCTTTCTTATATCTTAAGCTTTAAATGATGTCAGGTGCTGCTAACTACATGTAAGGTGATGTCCCCTTTCACCCCATTCTTCACGGAAGTTTTGTATCAGAACATGCGCAAGGTTTCTGAAGGATCCGAGGAGAGCATTCATTATTGTAGCTTTCCTCAGGCAGCCGGAAAGGTATTTTCCTACATGGAAATGTTAATAACTTAAGCTATCAATGATTTTATTGCCAAAACACATTTGCACTTTTTTTGTTCTCTTACGAACTGCTCTGACAGCTGGTATTGTTATTGTACTTCAGAGAGAGGAACGCATTGAGCGCAGTGTTGCAAGGATGATGACAGTCATTGATCTGGGTCGTAACATACGAGAGCGCCACAACAAACCATTGAAAGCTCCTCTTAGGTCAAACTGTCATTGTCTTGTTAGATCATTTGTTTGCACACCTTTTATATTTCTTGTTTGTTCCTTTCTTTTGTCTTCTTTTTCTCTAAATCTTTCTTTGGGCATCTGCAGAGAGATGGTGGTTGTTCATCCTGATCCAGACTTTCTTGAAGATATTGCTGGAAAGCTAAGAGAGGTAACTTATAAAAATCATAGTCAGTATTGTATATGCAAATGTTCAAAAGTTTTTTGCTTCTTTTTGAGCCAGTATACAAATACGTAAAACTTAGGCTGCAGTTTGTTAGGTTTTTTCAACATCCATTTTAACTCATTGGTTCCATGTCTTACTTATAAGTATTTGATGTCTTTTGCTGTATCCATAACTCTCTTTTAGGGTGCTCGTTTGGATGGTTTTCCATTCTACAATTTGAGTATTTTTGTTTCTGCAACTCGTGTAATCGCTATTTGCCTCACAGTATGTGCTTGAGGAGCTAAATGTACGATCTGTTGTTCCATGCAATGATCCTCTAAAATACGCTTCTTTGCGTGCAGAACCCGACTTCAGGTACTTATGAATGGTGTTATTTCAATTTTAGTTGGTTTCAGTGTTTCATCAGTTCCACAGACACTAATTCAAACATTCGGATGTGTAATTTAGTGTTTTAGGTAAACGACTAGGAAAATCCATGAGAATCGTTAAAGACAAGGTTCAGGCAATGACTCAGGCAGACATCTTAAGCTTTGAGAGTGTTGGTGAGGTTACTATTGATGGGCACTGCCTAAAGCTCACTGATATTAAGGTATCAGATCATATCGTCCTGCACATACTTTTTGTTTTTACTCTCTAGTGATCGGGGAACATCTCAGCTTTGCCGAACTTCTTACTACAAGGGCTTATTTTGTTCCCAAGACACTGAGATATTTTGAATACTTTGTTGTGTTTCAGGTTATCCGGGTCTTCAAGCGTCCAGAGAACATGGGCGAGAAGGAAATGGATGCCGCTGGAGACGGTATATATTTTTTTAAAAGATACATGTGCCCTTCTCTTACAGAAATCAATCTCATGAGTTGTAATGGTTTGCTTGTCCCTCATTTCTAGGTGATGTCTTGGTGATCTTGGATTTGTGCCCAGATAAGTCGTTGTTTGAGGCAGGAGTTGCACGTGAGGTAACCACTGAATTCTCCATTAGGAATTAATCATCTTACTTTTAGCTATATTCACTAAATTTCTGTTACCTCAATAAGAGGTTCTTTATCCGTAACTTATTCTTTATCAATAATTATTTTTGAATATACTGTTTGTGAACTTCGCTGCAGATTGTAAACAGAATCCAAAAGTTACGAAAGAAAGCAGGTCTGGAACCGACAGATATGGTGGAGGTGTACTATGAATCATTGAATGATGATAAATCTATCCAGAATGTTGTTAACTCACAGGTAAGCATGTGATGACACTTAAGGGTTCCTCACAATTGTCTATCTATTATTTATATCACTAGTTATCTTATTTTTTGCATTGCAGGAATCCTATATCAAGGGTGCACTAGGTTCTCCTTTGCTTCCTTGGGATATTGCCCCGCCCCATACTGTAAGTTTGCAAAGTTCCAATGGGAAATTTGTATTCTGTCTAAGTTTAGGCAGGCATTCTGGGGTAGTATTTAATTCATGAATATCTTTGGGGTGTATTGTTTCTTCTACAGGTCAAAATTAGTGAAGAAAGTTTTCATGATATTTCTGAGTTGTCATTTGTTATTCGCTTGGCGAAGCAAACCCTGGTGTTCAAATCAGATGCCATTGCTACTTTATGCTCTGGTAAAAATTTATTTATACTCCCTTCTTGGATGTTTGTCTTTATTTTATGCTGATTGAAAAAGTTCCCTCGATCAGGAAATGCGAAGCATGCTGAAAGCTTACATACTTACATGTTGTCTCGGGACCACGGAAATCTTAAATCCGAGTTTCAGCTCGGAAATGGCAAGGTTCTCTAATCCCTTTGTTGTCTAATTTTTTCATCCCTTCTGTGAAATCCTTAGTGTTTATGCTGTTCTTACTATTTGATAATTTTGTAGATCAAGGTAGACTGCATCCAAGATCAACCTGGAGTTGAAGTGGTCCTGGGAGAGCATGTCTTCCCTACAGTTGGAGATTATTATATGCAAACCAAAGCTGACTGATCAAATGCGGTTAAATTGAGGCCAAATTACTCATTTTTTTACACATACTACAAAAAGGCTTCAAATGTCAACGTGTCATTTATTGTAAGAATTTCAGCGTAGTAAAACATTGACAAGTTACTGCAGACCTAACATAAAATCTGTCTCTCACCTAAGAACTCTTTCACAAAAACACTTCCTCCTACCTTAAAACTCTTAACGACAAACACTCCAGCTGCCTGAATTTCTCTTCGCCTCAACCTGCTTCTTTAAATTTTCCATTCAGTTTTGTATTAGTTGTATGTTTGGCGGTGTTGGGTCTGGCAGTGGGCTGGTCCGGCTTTTGCGTATAAAAAAAAAAAAAAAATCTTATTTTCTTTGTTCTTAGAGTTTGATCCATCATTCTCTATTTTTGATTTTAGTTTTAGTTTCCTTGTTTCAACTGGTTTGTACTAGGGTTCATCTCCTTTGTTATTTGATTTACTTTTTGGGGGGTATTTTCTAATTTTTGTGGTTTCAATCATGGTGATGAAACTCAAAAATTAGATTTCGAATACAAAAAATCTCCGGCAACAACCTCAACCTCAAGAACAATGGAAGCAGTAGCAATAGACATCAAGGCACAACAACAAACACCAAAACACCGATAACAGCCAACGAGACTCCAATAAAGATGCAGATTCAGATTGATTCTTACTTCTCCACGCCGATTCCGACCGATCTAAGATACCCTTGTTATTTTAGTTTAGTTAATTTATTATTTTAGTTTAGTTAATTTAGATAGTTACTTTTTGTTATTTTAGTTTAGTTAATTTATTATTTTAGTTTAGTTAATTTAGATAGTTACTTTTGGATTGAAAATCGTGAGATCTTTTAATGATCCATACACTTCTACAATTTGTGGTTATGTGTAGTTTGTTTTTGTTTGATCAAACAAGTAACGTCATGATACAATATTATTAAATTCTCCGAAGGGTATAATTGGTAGAAAAGGTAGATTCCTATAATTTGTATTTGTGGAACAAATCTTGTGAATTGTGATCATGTTGTTTTTTTTTTTTAAATTGGTAGAGGTTTCCCTCGTATCATTGATATCAAACTACCGTTTTCTCCTTGAAAGGAGTTACGGATTTCGGTTACATATTCATTCCAACTTTGGATGTTCAAATAAGTTAACAAAGCATTTAAAGTATGGTCTTTCCATGTGTGCTGTATGGCATACTTGTTGCAAAAAACTGATAGGTTTGCGACACAAATTACATTAAATCTCCTAACTAAAATGAAAATTTATCTCGAACTTTGTCTTGTTTCCAAAATCTGCGCTTATCATGTATCTCTGTTCCCTTGAAGTCGTATACAATCCTATCAGCAACAATAGAGTAGGTTCAGAATTGCTTTTAAACGAGATAGTGTGACCACTCAATTCTGTTGCCCATCGGAAAGCTTGCTTGACTTTGATCTCCGTTGTTCCCGTGGATGTGCATTTAGCGTTGAGTCCTCTTGCTTCTCTGATTGTTGTACTGTATAGTCACAAAGAGTTATCCCAATTCCCCGCTTTTGTCTGCGAGTCCCTCATTGATAGAACTATATTCATTTTCAGCGTCATCGAAGCAGTTTGTTCTCTTGTTTGCTGAGTTGTTATTTTTAGATTATCATCATCCTTACGAGTATAGTAGAGGGACTGCATTATATTGTAGCCTAGTTTGTTTACAGGCATATAATTGTTTATAAATTTGGCTATGTTGTCTGCCGTTGTTACACTGTTTTGACTCTCCTTTCTAAAGGTAATATTGCACCTTGCTTTCCAAATAAACCAAATAATTACACTACATAGAACTTGCCATTTGACTCCATAACTATCTCTATCTTGCTGTTCAAAACAGTCATTAAGCCACTCATGAAAGGTTGTAGTACCATTTGTAACATATTGTTTGTCTAAATTAAAGTTCATCCACACCTGAGTTGCAAAGTTGCATTCAAGGAAAAGATGTGTTAGAGACTCATTGCCTTCATTACAAAGCTTGCAGGTTGTATTATTTATATAAGGAAGGATAGCTACCATCCTCATATTAGTTGGCAGTATGTATGGTTTGCGCTGCTCTCCACATAAAATGTTTGACAGATGGGGTGATATCCATCCCCCAAATTTTGCTCCAGTTTCTGTTCGTGATGCCAGTAGAATTGATTTTCTTATACAAGGACTTTACAGAAAACTACCCTTTTTTATTTAAGGACCAGTGGGGCTTGTCTTCCTCATCTAGTCCCTTAATGTTTATGTTTTTTTATCACTTCTATTGTCTGATCATCAAAGCAGTTTTTAAGTTTGTCCAAATCCCAAGTGTTTTGGGTAGTAATCAAATGGCAGACTTTCGATAAGCCAACAGTTTGATTGCTAGGTTTCTGTAGTGGGTGTGAAGTATCTGGGATCCAAATATAGTCCCAAATATCCACGTTTTTCCCATTACCGATTTCCCCAAAATAATATTTTTTGATTTGGTTTATACCCGTTAACAGGCCTTTCCAAATCCAGTTGTCTTTTCTCTTTGCAGCAGTATCAATGTGTAGAACATCACAGTTAGGATAATATTTAGCCTTTAGAATGGAGGCACAAAGAGAGTCTGGTTGCTCTTTTAGTCTCCACCACATTTTATCTATCATTGCTAAGTTAAAGATTTTCATGTCTTTTATCCCTAGACCCCCTTCTTGAAGGTCTTTACACATTGCTTTCCAGTTTTTTAGGCATACCCCCTTTTTACCTTCTTTGTTTAACCCCTTTTCATTTCCCCCCCACCAATAGTCTCTTTGAATTTTAGTTATCTTGTCGCAGATTTTTACAGGTATCTTGAAGCAATTCATTTGATAAACATATAGAGACGTTGTTACATTTTTTTATCATGACTGTTTTCCCCGCATTATTATGTTGGGATCCTTTCCAAGTAAGCATTCTGTTAATCATTTTTTCGATTAAAGGTTCAAAACACGCTATTTTTGACCTGTTCGTAAACAATGGAGAGCCTAGATATTTATCTGTTATAGGGATAACAGAGACTCCTAAGATTTGTTTTACTCTATGCCTAATATGAGTTTCAGTTTTAGTGCTGAAAAAGACTCCTGATTTTGTAAGGTTAATCAGTTGTCCAGAGGCACCACCAAAATCAGCAAGTAATTTCACCAGATTATGACAAGATTTTTCATTTATCTTACAAAAGAGCAGATGATAGGCTTTCGGGATTGCCTATATAATATAAACCGCAATCGCACGGTGTCTAACAGGTAGACATAGGCAAGTACGGGTCGTTCCCACAGGGAGCGGTGGAAATACCAATAATCAATATTCTCAATCAACTAATAAATTAACCAGGAACAATATTTTTGGATTTTTAGAATAATAAAAAGAAAGAAAATAGACTAAACTAATAGAAAAAAAATCCAATGGAAAAGTCGGTAACCAGGATTTTATTGTATCCACCACTATTTATATTCAATGACTGAAATGAAACATAACTTATGAATAATTATTTATCGTCTGTTCTATCGACATCACCTATTATATGTATTAGAGTCGCAAATATCACTGGTATACCCTAAGCATGGCACATCAAAAGACTAAATCCAAGCATGAACCATCAAATTGCATCAGCGAGAAAGTTATACGAAACTAAAATATTGATTCAAAAATATTATCTGGCTCTTCGAAGCATAATCCATCAAAGATATTAACCCAAGCATGGAATTATCAAATTATGAGACAAAAATATATTATGAACCTAACAATTAGGCACAAAGGTTATATGAAACCGGTGAAGCAACTACTCATATTTCAATTAAATCAATAAACAATATCAAGAGTTAGTTTATTCAAATCATAATAGCCTCAAAACCATATGTATTCAAAACGAAAGTGGTCTAATGCTCTAAGTGGTTTCAACCGTAAAAACCCTAGTTATGAAATTTAGCAATACATCGAAATGGGTTTCTTAAAACCCATAAAATAAATTACGAGAGGAAAAGAATTAACCAAATATGATTGTGTCACGCAACCCTTTGATCCCTTCTTCTTCTCTCGTTGTTCTGCACCTCAACCTTCAGCCGTCTCGCCGCAAAAATCTTCTGTATCCGGCCTCTCTTTGTTTCTGTTCACAAATCTCTATATAGGTGTTGCGCCATAGATTCCTTACTAGGCCCGAGAAATCAAAGCCCATTCCAAGACCACTGCTCCATTTCTGTTTCAGGCTAAGTCCAAACTCGGTCCTTCCAAATTCAAGCCACGACAAACCTTTCTTCATTCCGTCATTCACCATTTATCCGTCTGTTGCCCTTCTAACCACCGGCTGTCAGCTCACTTCTAACCTCCTTGGTCATCTACAGTTCTTCTCCACTCTTTTATCGTGAATACCACTCTGTGATATCTCCATCTCGGCCATGAAACAATGGCAGCAACATACAAAACCCTTGAAATCCCATATCAGCTTCCCATTGAGTCGAGAACCACGAACTCACAGTAGAGCCACTTACTGAAATAATTTCCCATTGAAAGAAGAATTCGAAATCCCTTTGACCATTTACATTTTGCTGAATCAGTCCAGAAACATCCCCACTGACAATCCTCCATTCGAGTACACAACCTTCTACATCTCTGTAGCTTAAATTCGCAGTCACCCATCACCGTGCACATCAAGAAACCCCAGCTCCATCAATCATTACATACGAACAACAATCAACATCTTCTCCCAACAGTACCTTCGGCTTCTTATTTTGGAAGCGTAGCTTGAGCTCCATCTGCTGACCAAAACTATCACTGCCATTCTCCATCTTCTTCTACAACACTTCTCATCTTGACTTTTTGTTACCGGCAGACGAAGACATCATCATTCTGTCGAGAGCATCACAAACGAACTCAATATCTTTGAAACTGTCGGCAACAACTCAACATCAACAATTCTGATACTGTCATACTGGCAGCAAGCCAAACTCAGGCCATCACCAATATTCCCAATTATGTCTTCTATTTCTCAAATACAGCTACCACGAGCAACATTTCCATCGAGAATACTCGACCCAATGTGCACTTTTGCTTCCCTGGTCTTCTTTGGCTTTGAAGAATAAAGAAATCTACATGTTCTCTTTGCGTTCTACTTGCAAATTGTGGTGATGGTGGAGCCACGTCCCACTTTTAGCCTCTAGTGGATTTCACGTGCTCGTTCAAAGCAAGTAAATTCTTTCTTTTCCATTTGTATCTCCCTTTCCGTGGACGAGACAAGATGGTGTGTCATCATGCTGCCTTGAGCAGTGCATTAGTAGTTTTTGCGGCAAACGTCGTTTAGCTCTTCCATTTAGCCATTTATTCTCCGAGTGAATAGATTTCCTTGTACTTTCTACAAAAGCACTAAAACAGTATCATTAGCCAAAATATCGAGTCCTAGCTAATATAAATATGGGTACAAAATGTAGCACATACGTGCTTATCAGCAGACAATCGTCAGCAAATAGGAGGTGGCTTATTGAAGGTGCTTTATGCACAATTTTGATCCCTTTTATCAAACCAGGATCTTCAGCTTGTTTAATCTTTCTAGAAAGAGCCTCCATACAAAATAGAAATAGGTATGGAGAGATTGGGTCCCCTTGCCGCAACCCTGTAGTTGGTTTAAAAAATTTGGTGGGGGGCCTATTGATTAGTGATAGACACATTTCTGTGTCTGATTTAATCTCAATTGTATATTTTGTTAGTGCGATTTTGTATTTATTATGGTTTTTTGTGTCTTTGTAGGTGTTTTTGGAGAAATAAGCTTTTGCGGGAAAATTGGCTCGAAAAGTGGTATTTGCGCTCGTGGGAGAAAATTACTATTCGGACCCCCCATTTTGGATAAGGGGCACCTCAGTTACTATTTGCACCCCACTACTATCCACACACCTGAATTGCTATGGGGACTCCATCTCCTAGCTTTTGAAAATCAAATTTGGCGGGAATGTGTCGAGCATGCATGAAGATTATCTGATTCAGTGGAAGCCGAGTTTTATGGGATAGGAGGGAGGATTTCGATCCGCAAACTCGAAGGGAGGATCAATACGTGTTTAAACACGTCAGCGGTAGAGCTTCTGGTCGATATATATGGAAGATATCTTCTCGGAAAAGCCAAGGGCTCTGTTCGGATGTACACGAGCTAGATCGTGTGTTGGAGAGATTTTTTTGGGTCCTCATCGACTAAGGAGGATATATAGGTTCTACTAATCCTATTTTGAGTAACAGAATCCGTGAAAACTAAGAAAAGAAGAAGTCCGAGAAGAAACATGGAGGAGAGATTTTATCGGGATTTTTGGTTGCTGTGTATAAATAGGAAGCTATAAGACCTAAACGGGGGGAGTCGAGAGCCAGGGGAGTGTTAGAAGGGTTCTGGTGGAGCTCCGGTGCGAAGAAGAAGAAGTTGCAGAGAATCTTCTCTGCTGGTGAAGAAGAAGACGAGCTGAAGAACATTGGATGACGACGAATCACTGCCGAGAGGCGATCTTATTTAAACAAAGACAAATGTAAGTATCGCTGTTCAATAGATCACATATATCCCAAGCTTGTCATCTTTTCTCTGTAACAGTTTCACCTTTGTAACAGTTGGTTTGTAGCGCGTATACAGTGTTGCGAACAGTCTGTTTTATTGTTTCTCATCTTTTTAATCATCTTTTGAGCCATAAACACATATTTTGAGACCATGATTAATACGAGGAGCTAAACCCCAACACTGGGACGACGGAGGAAGCCTTATTTCACAATTGTTTGGTAACTATATTTGATTATGTATGACTTTTGCACTTATTTTAATTGATTTATGATTTTCACTAATTAGTTGTGATTTCGTTTGATGGTGTATGCTTAGACGTAAGAGCTTTTGATACATCATGCTTGTGATTTACATCTAATCTTTTAGAAATCTACTTTTGGCAAAGAAAAGAGTCAACAAAAGAGCTAGAATTGTTATGAGTCATTATATGAACCAATTGAATGTGATTAATGGTGGAATCCGAAGTCCTAGTATCTCTCGATATTGTGACATCTTTTGTATATATTTTTATTATTAAGTCTGAAATCAATCTTTACAAGTCTGAGTTGAACGAACTTTTCTTACCACTTTCTACAACAAAATTAAAATCACATCAATTTTTGGCGCCGCCGACGCGGACTTGTATTTAGGTTTTAGAGTTATTTCTATTTTTATTTTATTTTTATATTTTTTGTTCTCTTTTACGCCTTTGGTATTTTTCGATTCTTTTCAGATTTGAAGCGAAGCTACAAGGAAAGAAAAAGTGATATAAAAGGAAAGCATCGCCAAAGAAGGAAACAAAAGAGGAGTCCAAGGAGTGAAGAAGATTTTGTATATATTTATTTTATTTGGAATTTATTTCCTTTTAGAAACTGTAAATAGAGTTGTATTTTTGTAATTTTTCTTTTTATTTTGGACACTTTTTGGACATTATTTTTGGACTTGGACATTATTTTTGAAACCCTAAGGAAGGGTTAAAATTTAAATATAAACTGTTTGCAGGGAAGGACGACAGTTACGATACTGTCTCGGCCCCTCAGGTTCGTACACTGACATCGGAGTCGGTGGCCTAAGTCGACTTCAACGGTTCATCGCCCGTCTGGTACGGGAGGTAAGACTCTATCCACCCACGAATCCCCTGTCAGTGGGTTTTATTTTGTGTGACAACTCACACCCCTGCAATAGAATGTCGAACTAGTATAATAATAGCCAATACAACGAATATCCGTCTGAGTTTCAAAATGGACGTTACTACTTTGACCATAATGTGAATAGTGGTTGGGAACATCAGCCTTTTGAAGGTTATGGTCCATACCATGGTGAGCCCAATTACTATCCATACTCCCACCGGTCATACGCGCAAAATTCCTCTCTATTAGAGTCCGTACGTAAGTTAGCTGAGTCAGCACAAAAGATACTTAAGTCGACACGTAGTTCAGCCGAGATGAATAACTTAGTTATGGACGAAAGCAATGCAACGTGTGAACCTTCTTTCCTAGATAAAATCAGGATGTCATGTGAGTCGACTCAGAAAATATTGTTAGAGGCCCAGGAAAGAACTGCTCAAGATAGTCTTAATTTTCAATATAGTGTTTCCAATAATACCCTTGAAAATGAGGATAGTTATTTGCATAATCAAGATGACGAGGTTAGAATTGGTAACACTACTTTAGATGAGGTTCAACCATTTTCATGTTATTATAATGATGATTATGATGAGGATAGTGTTGATGAAGAATTTGAAATAAGTAGGCATAGTGATCAGGAATTTGTTACTCCAATTGACCTTAACAACGATAATATTATTTCTAGTTCGAATCCAAATAATCTTAATAATTATTCACCTATTCAAAAGGACGAGGATTTGACTAGAGATACCACCGTTTTAGACGATGTAGTTTTTCCTTATGATTACGAAGCCGATGATGGTTTAGAGGAGCGAGTTTCTTCTGAGAATATTGTTTTAGAGTCTAGCGATTTAGAAACATTAGTCTTAGACAAAGAAAATGAACTCCTAGAGATGAGTGAGGATGAACCTGACTTAGAAGAATCAATTGACCATTTTCAGGAATCAGATGACCTTGAAATTAGGGAAGTTGTGACTAGTCTTTCTAGAGACACTGAAACCTCTAAGTTTGGGGGTGATTATCATTCTCCATGTGCCTTAACTCTTAGAAGGGTCCCTCACTTTGGACTTGACATATATGCCTCAACCATTTTACAAGATTATCTTCATACACGTTTTCCTGAACCTAGTGATGTCCATAAGGAAGTTCAATTGTTAGAAACCCATCCTCTGGTTGATGTGGTTAGCCCAGGCTATGATACCCAGTTGACTTTGTTTTCCCACCAAATATTTTTCAACCAATTGTGGGAACGTACGAGTTCAAAATGTGTCGATTCTTAAGTTTTGAGACTGAGCCTAAGTACTTTAGGAAATTAGTATCGACACATTTTCTTATGATTGACCACCAATTTCATCGTGGTCAATTGTGTGAGTCAAAACTGATTGACTTTAAGGATCCGCAATTATTCAGGTTATTATTATGTGCTTCTAAGTTCTTATTTGAGTTTTTACAGACTTTACAACCTGAACCGGATCTTAGCTTTGAGGAATTCCAGCACATGAAAATATTTTATCTCGACCCAGTTATAGAGCCTCAACCTGAACCACAGCTAGATGTAGTTGTCTTAAACAGGAAACTAGACAAGGGTATGCATTATTTGTTAATTTTCTTGGCATGTTGCAGATTCCTTTTACTTGTGATAGCTCTATTTGGTTTTGATGACCCACAGATATTTCGGCTATTACTTTATGATTTTATGAGGTGACTAATCCTTTCTTAGTCTGGCTGAAGACTTTAAACTTAGCACTTCTTGGGAGGTAACCCAATATTCATGCGACACGGTAATATCTTTCCTTAACTCTTTTTGCTTCAAATGGTAACAGTTTCTCCTTGTTCATGCTTTTAATTTTATCTTTAGAACATTGAGGACAATGTTAGATTTAAGTTTGGGGGTATGGGAGAAACTTTTTAGTTGCGATAAATAAACTCCAGAGACTAGAAATTTATGCTTATTAAGGATGGCACTAACCGATCTAAGTGGATGGAAGCATTTTGGTTGTAGGAGTTGAGGAACCAATCTGATTAGATGGAAACATCTAAAGAGTCTATTCATAAAAGCACAGAGCTCAGGTGTTAGAATTAAAGAAAAAACATGGTAGTTTCGCCATATCTCGTTGAATCCTTTTTACTTCTATTTTTATTTTGTTTTCTTTAAAAATATGTTTCTCTAAGTGATTAGGCGGGGCTCACGATTCAAGTTGTTACCAATGCTAGGGTGAAATAGAGTGATTGAGATACAAAAAAAAAAAAAAAAAAAGTGAGACCAGACCATCAGGCCAACTGGAATAAATTCAATAAAGTCGACCACTGGAGCCCTTGTATATGCCAGTTGAGTTGACCTAGAATTAGGATTATCGACCACTGGTTCCCTTGTATATGCCAGTGTGTTGATATTAGTCCAGATTAATATCTCAGTCCATTAGGATAGGTTCATTTTGGCGGAGGCCTTCAGACAAATATGGGAAACACCGTTCACTTAGTAAACATCAAAATCATCTATGTTTTCTCTATATCCATCTTCTTGATCTATCCATGTGATTAGTGTTGACTCCGGTTATGATGTCCAAAAACTATCTGAGTAGAGCTTTGTGACTTATATATGAATTTTTTGTATGCTTGAGTGCAAACTCGTGTACAACAATTGGAATTTCGCATCAGGGTACTTACTCCTGTAGTCAATAAGTATGCCAACCAAGGAGATTCTTTAGTGCCTTCCAAGGTTCTGTGTAGATAGCTAGTGGAGTGTAAAGGTTTTGTGGGTACACCTCTGGTAAACCCTCCCGAGACTATAACTCGGCCACTAGGGCCACCTAGGGGTTTAAAGGCTTATTGCATACGCTAAATGCAATCGACGATGCTGCGACATACAGTGAGTTAGGATTTTATTTTTATTTTAAATTTGCTCGAGGACTAGCAAATAATAAGTTTGGGGGTATTTGATAGACACATTTTTGTGTCTGATTTAATCTCAATTGTATATTTTGTTAGTGCTCGATTTTGTATTTATTATGGCTTTTTGTGTCTTTGTAGGTGTTTTTGGAGAAATAAGCTTTTGCTGGAAAATTGGCTCGAAAAGTGGTATTTGCGCTCGTGGGAGAAAATTACTATTCGGACCCCCCATTTTGGATAAGGGGCACCTCAGTTACTATTTGCACCCCACTACTATCCGCACACCTGAATTGCTATGGGGACTCCATCTCCTAGCTTTTGAAAATCAAATTTGGCGGGAATGTGTCGAGCATGCATGAAGATTATCTGATTCAGTGGAAGCCAAGTTTTATGGGATAGGAGGGAGGATTTCGATCCGCAAACTCGAAGGGAGGATCAATACGTGTTTAAACACGTCAGCGGTAGAGCTTTTGGTCGATATATATGGAAGATATCTTCTTGGAAAAGCCAAGGGCTCTGTTCGGATGTACACGAGCTAGATAGTGTGTTGGAGAGATTTTTTTGGGTCCTCATCGACTAAGGAGGATATATAGGTTCTACTAATCCTATTTTGAGTAACAGAATCCGTGAAAACTAAGAAAAGAAGAAGTCCGAGAAGAAACAGGGAGGAGAGATTTTATCGGGATTTTTGGTTGCTGTGTATAAATAGGAAGCTATAAGACCTAAACGGGGGGAGTCGAGAGCCAGGGGAGTGTTAGAAGGGTTCTGGTGGAGCTCCGGTGCGAAGAAGAAGAAGTTGCAGAGAATCTTCTCTGCTGGTGAAGAAGAAGACGAGCTGAAGAACATTGGACAGACGAGAACTGTCGAGAGGCAGTCTTATTTAAACAGCACAACAGAAGTATCGCTGTTCAATGTTCTACCTTTCATTCTACCTGCCATTAGTTTAGAAATTACCTTATAAGTAGTGTTGGCTAGAGCTATAGGCCTGAACTCTGCCAGAGTAGTAGGATTTAGAGTTTTAGGGATGAGAGATATGAACGAAGCATTCATTTCTTTCGAAAGATTACCAGTACCGAATAAAGATTGAACCATCTTAGTTAAGTCAGTTCCAATGGTTTCCCAGTTCTGTTGAAAAAAACTTGGTGGGAAACCATCCGACCCTGGACTTTTATCTGGTTCCATGGAAAATAGAGTTTTCCTAATTTTAGTTTCATTAGGGATACTACATAACATATCATTATCTAATTGATTGACGCAGGTGGGAATTAAGTTTATCATATCTTGGTCAACTTCAGGTGTAACAGTAGTAGCATTTTTGCAAAAATGATCTACAATGCAGTCAGATATCTCTTTTCTAGAATTCAACCATTCATTCTTTTCATTTTGAAGGGTTTCAATTCTATTCCTTCTAAAGCGTTTTTTGGCCTTATTATGAAAATATTTAGTGTTTTTGTCTCCTAAGGCAATATTTTGATCTCTGCTTTTATCCTTCCAGAATTTTTCTCTAATTGCATACCAGGTTGCGAGCTCTTTCCTAAGTTCTAGAATTTCAGTTGTCTTAATTGGACAATTTCTCTTTTTATTTGTTCTTTCCAGATTTCTCTTTATGTTTTCAATATTTTTGTGAATGTCTCCAAAGCTGTTTCTATTCCATAGTCTTAAAATGTGCTTGACATTTGCTAATTTCTTATTCACTTTAAAGCTTGGGGATCCTTGGACTTGAGCATTCCAACTTTCCTGTATTATAGGTTTACATTCATTATGTTTTAACCATTCTCCAAAATATTTAAATGGCTTAGGCCCGTCTTTCCAGTGGTTGTAAGTGTCAAGTCTAATTGGTATGTGATTAGAAGCTAGGGGGCCTAAGTGGTTTAAGCTAGAATTAGGGAATTTTCTGTTCCATATCGAATTTACTAAGGCTCTATCAAGACGTTGTTCGATGTTATTACTGTCTTCTCTATGATTATTCCATGTGTAAGTGTACCCTGTGAATCCTAGGTCTATAAGTTCACATTTGTTTATCAGATTGTTGAATTTGTTAGCTTCATTCCTCTTGAAAGGAAATCTTCTTTTCTTTTCCTCCTCGTGTAAAACAACATTTAAGTCCCCTATGATAACCCATGGTTTATCCATTGTTTTTGCCATTTCTTTAATGATATTCCATGAGTTCAATTTCAAGTGTCTGTAAGGGCTGCCGTAAAAACAAGTTAGAATCCAGCTACTGTCGTTTAAGTGGTTACTAACTGTAGCATTTATATGGTTATGAGCAAAGTCATTTATCTGAATGTTTACATTGTTCTTCCAGATTAAGCAAAGGCCACCAGCACTACCTCTTGGTGGAACTAGATGGTAGTTGTAAACATTTACTTGTTTTAGAATGTTATGCATTTAATTATTTTGCTGTTTTGTTTCCGATAAAAATAGAATGTCCGGATTTTCTTTGTTTAAAGTGTCTAAGAGACTATTTCTAGCGTCTAGTTTCCCAAGACCCTGACAGTTCCATGCTATTAAAATTATAAATTGCCAAAAGTAAGAAATCACAGGATAGCAAAATTTAGCAAGCACAATACATAAGGTTAACTCAAAGTGTATTCCTAGGATGAATTCATGTATATTGTTCGCATAATTTTCATAATTGTGTGTAAGAAAGAAAAATAGACATTTAATCAGCAAGTCATTATTGAATACATTAGGTTCTAGGCTTACCTCCTCCACTGCTGAGCTATTAGAGTTCAGGCTTACCTCCGCCACTGTTGAGCTATAAGCAATTGTATTTTCGGTCTCAATCAACGCTTTTGCTATGGGCTGATTTACCTCACCTGTCTCTGTGACCTCAAATGAAATGGTCCGCAGACAGATTTTTGTATTTCCTTGGAACCTTGGTTTTCTCAGTAATTTCCTTTTTTTCCAATTGTAGCAAGTAGTACCTGGGATAATTTGAGTATGCATTAGGCTTGAGAGAGATTTTAATTGTCTTTTGCAAAATTTAATGATTTTCATAGTTCTGCTAAGAAGATTAATAAGAAGAAGCAAGGAAAATAGAATGTAACAATCAATTAAAATTAGCTAGGTTGTGTACTTAAAAAATAGGATTTGGAAATGGAAAACAATCCAGATTTGGAATTAGAAATCAAAAATGAAGAAACATAATCAAACAAACAAAGCTAAAGTAAATTTTAAAGGGGATTAGGATTCAATTTGTTATCCTGCGATGCTGTAGAACCAGGAGCTATGAACCACAACCGAAGGAAAACCAAGAAACCGGAATGGAGTTGCACCTTCTGTAAAGAGAAACAAAAGATTAGAAGAGACAATAGTAAAAAAACTTATAAAGGAAACAAATTGGGGTCAGACTAATATAGAAATTAGGTGAAAAAAAATCCAATTTTAGTAGACCAAAAAAAAGAGAGATTAAGATCTAGGTTAAAAAAATCTCAGAAAATAGCAAATTAAAGAAACAAGAAGTCTTAGAATTGGGTTTCAGAATATTTGAGTCTTGGTATCTTAGAAACTCCGTGTCTTGGTGGCTCTGGAAATTGTAATCTTGGTGTCTCAGTAACTTGGTGACTTGGAGTCTTCGTAACAATCTGCCGGAACTAGCTGATTTAAGTGATTGAGATATCAATTTTAGTTATTTGTGGTAATGGATCTGAATAGAGGTTGGGTCAGTGAACATGGGTAGGTGTTTTTGGTGAACATCTCCGTCACTGGAGGTGGTTACTGGCTACTTTGTGGTGGTTCTCGGGGTGATATTGGTGTTTACTGGTAACTTTGCGGTTGTTTTAGAGTGTTTAAGCATGTAGTATGACTATAGATTTTAGACACGCCAAATATAACCCAATGAGCTAGTTAGCTAGAGAAAGATAGAACTAGATAGATAACTCTTCTTGTTATTCATTCATCATCATCATCATCATCATCATCATCAAAACAACACAACATAACAAGAATTTAAAAGTCAGTAGCCTAAAAAGAGAGAACTGCCAAAGAACGTGAATTAGAAAAAAGTACTGCTAAGAAAGTAAAAATGAAAAGATTTTTTTTTTTGTGTGTGTGCCTTTTATTAGCTAAGATGATTTTGATAACTCTTGTAACAACTCCGATCTTTAATCGGCTATTAATATCAATATATGAGGCTTGCCTATTTTATTAAAAAAAAAGAAAGCCTAAAAAACAATAACAAATGTAGTGTTTCAATTTTTTTTTTAACAAATATGATATTGTACCTTTTAAGTTTCAATCTTGCCTCAAAATTAATACAAAGGCACCGAATTTTTTAAAAGGAGTAAATCAAATACTTTCCATATTCTAGAAATACCCTCCTACCTTTTTTGTACTTCTTCTTTGTATTAAGTATATTAAAAATCATCCGTGTTTTAATTTCGACGAAGACAATCGTAATATCCGATTTAAAAACAGAGATTCTGCCACAATTAATATTTGAGAGAAGGAAGAAAATAATTGAGGTTTCTAATTTGAAGAATCTTCGCCACGGAGGAAGAAACACCTAATTCTCGAGTTCCTCACCTAATCAAACAAAAGAAAACTTCCTGACAGTTGTACCTAGTCACATCTCGAAAAATTTGCCATTTATTTATCCCCACTCTCTCTGCTATGTTCATCGTTACTGCTCACCTCTGTTGGATTTCCCAATAGTCTGAATAAACTTTACACGAACATTGATGTTAATCAACAATTGATTAGTTTATCATAAAAGCTAAATCAGAAGATTATTTCTTAAGTTGAATATACTTTGACTGTCTTGCAGTATGCCTGATCTTTGCTATCAAATATCAACCTGCCCATGAAGAGTTTCTGGATCTTTCCGAGCAGCAAAAGCTAACATTTTTTGAATACAATTCAATTGTTTTACAAGACGTAAGAAATGGAAGATCATTATTTCCTTCGACAAAAGACCGAGAAGAAGAGATGTTAATCTGTTGCTTTTTTTTGTCTTCCAAGCATTTGTTTGATTGTTCGTTCAAAGACGACTTTGGTACTCATTTGATCACCAAACAGTTATGCTTTCATTCGTTTGTAGAGTTCGGTAATGAGACAAGGATAACCAAGAATTTTATAAGAACCCAAGAGAGTGAAGAACTCAGAGATCTTACTCATCTGACTTACAATTATCCCGCACATATCAATCTTCTTATCACCTTCCAAGAGAAAGTAAACAAATTCAGCAAATTCCTTATCCCAATGAGACTTGTCTCTTGTACTTTCAAATAAGGTGGCATTGGCAAGCTTCCCCAAAACCCCCAATTCAAAAGGTAAATTTCTCGTTGGTAATCGATATTGCTCCCAAGCAATCGTTTTTCCAATAAGGGGAGTTAAAATAGTCGATGTTTCAACTTTTTTACCAGTAATCAGATAATTACATCCAAATTGTACTTAATGATATCGAAAATCAAACTACGATTGACATGAGATGAATCTGTTTTTTTTTTTTTGTCTTCCAAGCATTTGTTTGATTGTTCGTTCAAAGACGACTTTGGTACTCATTTGATCACCAAACAGTTATGCTTTCATTCGTTTGTAGAGTTCGGTAATGAGACAAGGATAACCAAGAATTTTATAAGAACCCAAGAGAGTGAAGAACTCAGAGATCTTACTCATCTGACTTACAATTATCCCGCACATATCAATCTTCTTATCACCTTCCAAGAGAAAGTAAACAAATTCAGCAAATTCCTTATCCTAATGAGACTTGTCTCTTGTACTTGCAAATAAGGTGGCATTGGCAAGCTTCCCCAAAACCCCCAATTCAAAAGGTAAATTTCTCGTTGGTAATCGATATTGCTCCCAAGCAATCGTTTTTCCAATAAGGGGAGTTAAAATAGTCGATGTTTCAACTTTTTTACCAGTAATCAGATAATTACATCCAAATTGTACTTAATGATATCGAAAATCAAACTACGATTGACATGATAAGATAGCAATCGACAAGAGTTTCAAAAGTAAGATCTTCATGATTAATATTATGGATATTAGCATAAAAAACTCTTACCACATCATGTGATATCCGCTAACATCGAAAAGTCCTCCCCATTCTCGATCCTGAACAAACTTCACATAGCTTGCAGCCGAAAATTTTGAATCAAATCTTTTTTCAGCAATAAAACCCATTTCTTTGAGAACTTGATACTTTTCAAAACATGAATTATCTATAAAAAAAAGGTGGATTCATGTTTCTCTTTGATCATATTGGGAAAACGGATCTTTTCAATGTCAAGATCATCAATGAAAGGATTAAAGAGAAGTTTATTAGCAAGATCAGAAGGTTTTCCACCCTTAGTTTCTCTTATCCATTATCGGCACAAGCAAGCAAACAAGTTTCAAAAACATCCAAAGAACCCTAATCCTAATTCCGAAACACTAATACAAAAATTGTTTATAAAAAACAATATCGGTAGCTCCATTTTATAAAGAGTAAAAGCCTTTTTTCATAAATCAACGAGATTTGGAAATTGTTCTAAAATCGAAAATACTAGTTTTTTAGGAAATAACTCCAAGATTGGATATCGATTTAAAACTAGAAAAGTTAATTTTTATTTTCGGGTTGAGCCTTTACAAAGGATTGATTCTATACTCATAATCGAAAATATGATTATTATAATATCACCATAGGAGAATGCTAGCTTCTCATAATACTCTTTTGGACACACAAGTTGTTTTTTACGAAGAAATTCTTAGAGCCACATATTGTAAGAGTGGTGTTTATGGGTGAAAACTATTCCTGCAGAATTTGGTAATTTGGGGTGTGGATGAGGAATGAATCTAAACCTTAAACAAATGCACTGCGCGGTGAGTGCTTGTAGATTCGAGAGATCAATCTGTGCAAGTCCGGCCTAAACCAAGAAATGGCCGTTCCCGGACTTGTTTCGGTCACAAAGTGAAGGAGATGGGGTTGATCTTAGGGAGGGAAGCGAAGAAGGTGTTGAGATTGTGAAGGTGTTGGCTTGCTTATGACTTGTAACAGAAAGGTGAGCAGGCTTGTGATTGATGCAAGCAAGCTCTGGGTGTTTGAATACGTTTTGTATTAACACTTGGTTTTCTGTCTCGTCTGAACTTGTGTTGTTGTTTGAAATAGGGCGGAGAACCTATTTATACAAGTCATTGAGCCTTATTCACGTCTCTCGTGGGAAGTGGAGGAAGTGGAGTGATGGAGTAGTGGAGTTGTGTGTCGGTGCCACACGACCAGTCTTGCCCACTTCTCCTGTTCATCTCTAACCGTCCATGACTTCCTGACACGTTCTTGTGATGGCGCGTTGCACGCTGCACGCTGTAAACCGCCAGACCAATACCCCAGTATGTATCCCCAGTTTGTGACATGATTGATGTCTGGAATGTGTGGATCGTGGATCCACGAAAGATAGCATGTAATGCTGAATTGAATAACTGTGTTATTCAGGAAGTCGATACTTGTGAAGTATCGTGTGTATTTTATGCAGGTACTGCATTATGGTGTGGTAAAGTGATGGGTAATAACGCCTCACTGACCAAATAACTCCTAACCAGGGTTGTATAACCAAGCTGGTGAAGTTGGACGGATGAGATGATCTTTGAGACACTCATCTGCGGCCAGATTAATGAATATTAGGGTTTTTGAAGAGGTGCGCAAGCATCACTCTTGACTTGGTCGAAACCGAGCATGGAAAGGGATTTGGAGAGAACCGACCGAGCGTGCATGTAGATAGCATGCCGGTGTACACGTCCATGTCTCACCGTCCCATGAAGGTGCGATCTAGGCCACTCAATTTGACCGGAAAGAGGAGTGGTTGAGATCAATTTTGCAATAGGAAATTGATGCCGCAAAAGGCCGCGCATCATGCTCTTTCCGGCGCGCGTTCCAAGACGACCTAATTTGGTCGGTCTTGGCCGATGGGTTTGACGTGAAGATGGCAGGCTGGTGTTCATGCCTATACCTGAATATCTCGTGAAAACGTGATCTAAGCCACTCAAATCATCCGGTGAAGTTGAGCGGTCGAGATCGGTTGTGGTTTTGGGAGGCGTGGCCATGCTAGTTTGGACGCACGTTTTGGATTAACCAGGCATGATATGTCTTGGCCGAACTCATGAGGAGGTAGATGGGCCCACGGTGGTCATGCTGGTATGACCGGACCTTGCTTAATCTAATCTGTGACCCTCCATTCGTGCCGGAGAAGATGGACGCGCGTGATGGCTTGAAACCCTAATTTTGGCTTTCAAAGCCGTGCGCCGTCTCTTGTTTGGGTGACGATTTTGTCACGGCCAAACTTTGTTGGTTTTGACCGATTGGTCAAGTGTGTAGGCGGTCCCACGGTGATCGTGTTGACATGCTCTGGCCCCTTTAAGTCTACATCTACACCCTCCATCTATACCTGCGAAGATGGATGGTTGAGACTGTTTTGCAACACATTTAATATTCCGCAAACCTTAATTTAGGGTTTTCCGTCCATAATGCTTGGTATGAACGGTTTCTTGGCAAGCTAGGCCAATGACCGACCATGCGGGGTCAGCCGTGGGTATTCCATACCTGCTTGGGGTGATGGAATTGATCTGGGGTCATCCAATCATGCTCATGGAGTTGGATGACTGCGATCAGATCATATCCGGACTGATACGGCCAGTCCGAATGCTCAATCGGGCTAGTATAACACACCGAGAGGGGCTCAATCGGGCTAGTATAACACACCGAGAGTCAGCCTGTGTACGGGTATTTCGTACATGGTTTCATTATAGTGCTTGGAGGTTCGTGTTACTCGTAAGAGTAACACCTACTCGATCGTCATGCCACACCGATAATGAGTACTGGAAATACAAGGCGATATGAAATTCACGGGGAAGGGATTGTTGCTACATGCTCCAACCTGGAGGAATTTCATGTATTCACAGAATGGGATTGTTGCTACATGCTCCATTCTTGGTGAATTAAGTGAGGGAGTATCCAACACTTATAAATGGCTTTATCTTTTACAAGATGTCAGCGCATGATTTTTTCTGGTTTTTTACAAATTTAACCTCAAATGAAAACCCACCATCAACATTAAGTCCCCTGCCTAGCACACAATGGTTACACTATTGTGGGGTAGGCATAAGATGGTGACAGTTAAAGATAAAACTTATGAGACAAAGTTAGATGTTACCAGGAGAGACGGGTCATCCTGTCCTTGGAGTATGTCACGTTCAAAAGGCATCTATGAGAGAATTCCCCTAGTATGATGTCGGTCTTGCCTGCTTCGGTCGACCTTGCTATGTCTGCTTCGCTCGATCGTGGGGTTGTGCCTAATCGACGGACTGCTGCGCCTGCTTCGTTCGTGGGGCTACTGCGCCTGTTTGATCGAACGTGGGCTTGAATTTCGTGAACATGATTCCCATGACATAAGAGAACCGTGTTGTGCAAATAAATATGGTCCCGCTATATATGCTTGATTGAACGTGGGTCCCACATCGTGTATGCCTGACTGAATGTCACCTTTATACCAGCCTCGTGCCCTTGACCAACACCGGTCTTGAAACTTAAGCAATACCGGACTTGTGACTTGATCAATACCAGACTTGAAGCTTGAGCAATACCAGACTCGAAGCTTGAGCAATACCCGGACTCGTCACTTGATCAATACCGGACTTGAAGCTTGAGCAATACCAGACTCGTCACTTGATCAATACCGGACTTGAAGCTTGAGCAATACCGGACTTGTGACTTGATCAATACCAGTGTTTGGACCCAATACCAGCCTTGTGTACTCCAACGTGAATGTGTGTTCTGTCGTGTGTGACTACACATCTCACGCGTTTTTTATACAAGTACTGACTCATGTATTTTATTGTAGAATGAAGAAAAGAACTCTGTTGAGATGTCTTAAGGGATAATGCTGGTGCCAAGTCGGGAGGTGTTGTCAGCTTCAAAGATATGCCAAACATTGATGATGAGTTGTTCACCGCGCCCTTTCAACTATATGAAAATATCCGTTTCACAAGATAACCCTCCTCCTATCGACTTCAGGGTTTTTCATGCTCCGCTGGGTCCTCATGAAGGATGGATGAGATGTATGTTGAGCAATGAGTACATCAAAGATAACTTGACCAGAGCGCAGATTATTGATGTAGCTTGAGTGTTGAAACGACTCGAGAGGATGTTAAAGTGGCTTCGTGCGAACGTTGAGGTGGATCTGGAGAGAGTGTTGAAGCGGGATTACAAACGAACGGGGTCCCGGAGAGAGCATTGAGGCGACTCTTGAATAGACCATTGAAGCAGCTTCTGCTGGAGGGATCGTTGAAGTGGCTTCCTCTTCAGTTCGATTTACCCTTGCGAATTCCATGATTCTTGACTGACCATCTTTCTCGTGTTGAAGAAGTTCTTGACTGACGGTGAAGGAACTTCATGCTGAGCCTCAGTCCCCAGGCGTGGTTTACATGGTTTACTCATAGTGGTTGTTGTCGAGCCAGATATGGAATATCTTGGACATTGTTTCATCATTGTGGGAGTCGTGCATGTGGTACTGGAGTTGGAGTTGACGGACGCGCGAGGATGTTGTATCTCGGTGGTTTTCCTCTTGCTTTCTTGGGGAACTGCGCCTCGAAGGCTAAAGGTTGTATCGCCTGTTGGTGAGATATATGCCCCTCCAAACATTATGAGTCTCTTCATTACCGGCAGGCTTGGTTCTTTCTATCAGGGCATATGTTGTTGTAGATGAGCGTTCAACAGCTCCAGAGGATGACCAAAAGCGCGGATTCTCCAACATAGCATGATAGACTTGTACCACTGTCTGATAAAGTGACTCGCCCGAATCTTTCTTGATATGACGCGTGGACATCTTTATCTTCTTGAGGCTGCTCCCTTGAGGTATCGGCTCCAGTGGAAGATTGCCGTCATAGAGCGTTGATACGTTGCACCGACATTCTTTAAACCAAATGGCAGCATGGTATAATAAAAATTTCCGAGAGGAGTTCGAAAAGATATCTTACTTGCATCATGCTCGTACATCCTTATCTGGTTGTAGCCTCTACATCCATCCATGGAGGAGAACATGCCGTGTCCGCTGGTTGCATCTACTAACATGTCGATGTTAGGTAGATGAGGATCGTTTTTGGAGCAACACCTGTTCAAGTCTCTGAAGTCTATGCAGCACCTGATCTATCCATTTTCCTCGTGTCTGAACTACAACTATTTAACCGACTTGGATCCAGGTATGACATGTAGATGATGGGTGACCAATTTTCATCTAAATCTGGCATTTCTTCATATCTCCAAGCGAATATGTCCTGGTACTCTTGAGAAGTTCCACGAGTTTCATGTGTTTATCCGTACACAAGGTTGAGCTGATGGAGATAGGCCTAAGAGATTCCTCAACGATTTCAATCTCATCAGTTGTGGAGTTGGTGCCATCTTGCAGCTGTTGTGGAGCGTCTAACACTTGTTCTTGTGTTTCGTTGCTGTTACATCATTCCATTAGGTGGAGAGACTGGGTAACAGTCTCCCCTGCTAATTGATAATGACAGTGTCGGTATACCGTTTTCCCTTTCGGGTCACGACTCGCCATAAAAGTTCGCTCCCTCTTCGTGTGATTGTGGGTCGTGGCTTCACAGGATGGAGAAGAATGCTTCGTCAGCAAAGATGCATCGTGGGTACTATCCCTCAATGATGTAAGCCGGTCTTCTTCCTGAATTGACGCCCACGTGGGGAGTGGGATGCAACGAACTTGTCTGATTCTTTCCGCGGAGCTTCTCCCGTATGTGCTGGTTTGGTTTCCCTCGAAGTCCGTCACTGTGGTAGGCTTCCGTACGACCTTGTCCTGGAGAACCTTGGATGTCCTGAGAGTCTTGAGAGTAATCACATTCGAAGACGCTCCTGTGTCGATAAGGGCCGTCTTGAACTCTGAATCCTTGATGCGTGCGGTGACATGTAGGGCACGGTTGTGACCTTCCTCTGGTTGATTGCAGCGAAATGTCTCCGTGCGCTGATTCTTCGAGAGGTGTGAAAGTTCGTATAAACTTTCCACTAGAGAAAACGCTTCCCGATCCACCGACCTCTGGTTCATAGTGAAACTATTGACTTGAGGAGGATCGTTGTGAGGAACAGTCCCCAGTATAGGAGTCTCCATGACATGACCGCTCATATCTGATGTCGCTTCTTTGATCAGGTACATGTAGGTCCGCGCGGCTGAAGTACCTTTTCCGGTGCGTTGAATGTATTCCTTGTTGGCTCCAGGGGCCGTTGCGGGTCTTGTGGAAATCGATCAGTTAATGTCTTAAGAAAAGTGAGTACCTCTTTCTGAGTTGCGGCCATATCCGTTTGAGTCTTAGCGAGAACTTCCTGCTTCTCCATCAAGTCTGCAATGGTAATGGGGGATGGTCCTCCTCTCCCTCCGGCTCCTCGTCCTGATGAAGGAGTGGGAGTTGTTGCTCTGGTGACTACCAGAGGTGTTATACCTGATGAGATGCCGGGATTTGCGGCTGCTCTGGCTCTGGTGATGGGAGGTGTTGTAATATCACTGCTGAGTGATCGAATTGAACGTTCCCATCCTCTGTACTCACGTGTTCCTTGATTGATCTCTCCTTCCTCAAGTATTTCTTCACTTGGTTGAAAGGTCGATGCGGATTGATCAGTCTTCCGGTCTTCGACAAGGGTCTTGAGATATAAATCTTCTAGCAGGGATTCGTAAGCTGCAGGCTCCATTTATTTATCCGGTAGACGTTGTAGTACTCCGTACAAGTCCTTTCCTATGTGGAGTTGCCTCGGTTCTTCATTGTTGACTGGACTGTGTTGTTCGTCTCTCCTGAGTCCCCAGTGATTATGCGCTCTTTCTGCATCTCCACCGGTAAAGGTGTGACTCCTGACTAAGGATCCAACGTTTCTTGCACTGTTTGAGTAGATGCATGCCGACCCTTCTTGTAATTGCGCTGTTATATCATTCAAAAGGCGTAATGTCTCGCTCTGTCTTCTAGCGATACTGGCTTGATTTGCCAAGACATCCTCCAGCATTCTAGCTACACTTCCCATGATATCTGAACCACCTGTGGTCTCCGAGTGAGGATACCTCGCGAGATGAGAACTGAAGAATTGAGAATTCAATTTTTGTAACCGAGAGATCAATCTCCCACTGTGGTCGCCAATTGTTTATGGGTGAAAACTATTCCTGCAGAATTTGGTAATTTGGGGTGTGGATGAGGAATGAATCTAAACCTTAAACAAATGCACTGCGCGGTGAGTGCTTGTAGATTCGAGAGATCAATCTGTGCAAGTCCGGCCTAAACCAAGAAATGGCCGTTCCAGACTTGTTTCGGTCACAAAGTGAAGGAGATGGGGTTGATCTTAGGGAGGGGGAGCGAAGAAGGTGTTGAGATTGTGAAGGTGTTGGCTTGCTTATGACTTGTAACGAGAAGGTGAGCAGGCTTGTGATTGATGCCGGCAAGCTCTGGGTGTTTGAATACGTTTTGTATTAACACTTGGTTTTCTGTCTCGTCTGAACTTGTGTTGTTGTTTGAAATAGTGCGGAGAACCTATTTATACAAGTCATTGAGCCTTATTCACGTCTCTCGTGGGAAGTGGAGGAAGTGGAGTGATGGAGTAGTGGAGTTGTGCGTCGATGCCACACGACTAGTCTTGCCCACTTCTCCTGTTCATCTCTAACCGTCCATGACTTCCTGACACGTTCTTGTTATGGCGTGTTGCACGCTGCACACTGTGAACCGCTGACCAATACCCAAGTATGTATCCCCCAGATTTGTGACATGATTGATGTCCGGAATGTGTGGATCGTGGATCCACGAAAGATAGCATGTAATCTTGAATTGAATAACCTTGTTTATTCGAAAAGTCGATACTTGTGAAGTATCGTGTGTATTTTATGCACGAGTCTTGCATTATGGTGTGGTAAAGTGATGGGTAATAACGCCTCACTGACCAAATAACTCCCGACCGGGGTTGTATAACCAAGTTGGTGAAGTTGGACGGATGAGATGATCTTTGAGACACTCATCTGCGGCCGTTAATGAATATTAGGGTTTTTGAAGAGGTGCGCAAGCATCACTCTTGACTTAGTCAAAACCGAGCATGGAAAGGGATTTGGAGAGAACCGACCGAGCGTGCATGTAGATAGCATGCCGGTGTACACGTCCATGTCTCACTTGTCCCATGAAGGTGCGATCTAGGCCACTCAATTTGACCGGAAAAGAGGAGTGGTTGAGATCAATTTTGCAATAGGAAATTGATGCCGCAAAAGGCCGCGCATCATGCTCTTTCCGACGCGCGTTCCAAGACGACCTAATTTGGTCGGTCTTGGCCGATGGGTTTGACGTGAAGATGGCAGGCCGGTGTTCATGCCTATACCTGAATATCCCGTGAAAACGTGATCTAAGCCACTCAAATCATCCGGTGAAGTTGAGCGGTCGAGATCAGTTTGTAGTTTGGGAGGCGTGGCCATGCTAGTTTGGACGCACGTTTTGGATTAACCAGGCATGATATGCCTTGGCCGAACTCATGAGGAGGTAGATGGGCCCACGGTGGTCATGCTGGTATGACCGGCCCTTGCTTAATCTAATCTGTGACCCTCCATTCGTGCCGGAGAAGATGGACGCGCGTGATGGCTTGAAACCCTAATTTTGGCTTTCAAAGTCGTGCGCCGTCTCTTGTTTGGGTGACGATTTTGTCACGGCCAAACATTGTTGGTTTTGACCGATTGGTCAAGTGTGTAGGCGGTCCCACGGTGATCGTGTTGACATGCTCTGACCCCTTTAAGTCTACATCTACACCCTCCATCTATACCTGCGAAGATGGATGGTTGAGACTGTTTTGCAACACATGTAATATGCCGCAAACCCTAATTTAGGGTTTTCCGTCCATAATGCTTGGTATGAACGGTTTCTTGGCAAGCTAGGCCAATGACCGACCATGCGGGGTCAGCCGTGGGTATTCCATACCTGCTGGGGTGATGGAATTGATCCGGGGTCATCCAATCATGCTCATGGAGTTGGATGACTGCGATCGAATCATATCCGGATCGATACGGTCGGTCAGAATGCTCAATCGGGCTAGTATAACACACCGAGAGGGGCTCAATCGGGCTAGTATAACACACCGAGAGTCAGCACATGTACGGGTATTTCATACATGGTTTCATTATAGTGCTTGGAGGTTCATGTTACTCGTAAGAGTAACACTCGATCGTCATGCCACACCGATAATGAGTACTTTGGAAATACAAGGCCGATATGAAATTCACGGAAGGGATTGTTGCTACATGCTCCAACCTGGAGGAATTTCATGTATTCACGAAATGGGATTGTTGCTACATGCTCCATTCTTGGTGAATTAAGTGAGGGAGTATCCAACACTTATAAATGGCTTTATCTTTTACAAGATGTCAGCGCATGATTTTTTCTGGTTTTTTACAAATTTAACCTCAAATGAAAACCCACCATCAACAAGTGGTTATTAGGAAAATTATACAGAAAAATCTGATAATATGTCTAGGATCATTCTTTAGAAAATACTACAAGGAAGTAGAAGTGAGGAGCATGCATCCGCCCTTTATCAACATGAAAGTTGACAGACAAATTTCATTTCTTATTTCCAACAAGCTTGAAATTTCGCCAGGAGAATTTATTTTTCGAAGTGTGTTCACCAAGCTCCGTTTATGTACCAATAAAGGTTTGTAAAAAAGTTATAACAAACATCTTGAAGATCAACTTCGAGATCTTTCTATAAGATTTTTGGCTGCAAAGAGGGGGTAGCCTTGAGAGTTCCTTACGATAGCATAACAAAGAAACTTGTAATGATCAAGGTTTAGCAGACAAAATGCCACTGCTGTAGATGATATTATTTCTGACAAGAGTTAGTTAGATTTCTCAGCCTGTCAAGATAAAAGGTTGGCAGAGATTCTTTTTATAGATTTGTAATACTTATGGCATTTATCAATTTTCCGAAAGAGTTCTGAAAAGAGAGTTTCAACATCTTCATTCGTATCTTCCACCACAAAAAATTGATGCCACCACATCTTGATGGTACTGTTAGAGCATTGCTTGGTCGAAATCACAAGTGTTGCTATCTCAAGCTAGTTGTCAAATTTAGTTGTCAAAACTATATCTTGATTTCTAGTCTACAATTAGTTAAGTCTTAGACTAGGATATAAATGTAGTTGAGAAACAGTGGATTACGGAAGTCATCATTGCGTTCCACCATTTGAAGGCGAAGATCAACCGAAGCTTTTGGAGAACTTCATCAACAACAGGTAAGTAAAGACTGAACCACCTATTTCTCGAGTTATATACACTTTTCTATCATTTGAGACGATTTCGCATAACTAATTAGACTATCATGCATAGACAAGAATTTCGAGTCAAGAACTAATTACAAAGTTAGGGGACTTCTCGAAATATAATGACTAAGCTTAATGAACATTTGTTCACACTTGATGAATTTCAGTTAAGGATAACTTATTGTTCCGAATCAAAATCATGATTCAAGTTTTATCATTCGAAAATACCCTGGAACAGTGATATGTGTCATTGATGTTATTTGGGAATGTTTCAAATCGGTTTAGATAGAAATATAAAACTACTATAAATTCAGATGCAAGACAATGTTATCCGTCTTACAAACTGGGAAAACTCTTATAAGTATGAACCCGTAATACATGTACTTACATAGCGGAGTAGGTATATATCGACTTACAAATTTGTGGTACGCATATACTTATGCATAATATGTGAAAATCTGTTTAACTCGTGAACCATATCGGTACGCATACCCGTATGCAAACCGTAAAGGAATTGTGGTTACGAAACCGGATTAGTATCCATACCGGTACACGTACCTAAAAAGTTTTGTGTTCCTGAACTCCGTTTGAGTATCCATACCGGTGCGCAAACTAAAATAGTTATGTGGACTCCGGAACCGGTCATAGTCTTAAGGTATCCAAACCGGTACGCATACCTAAATAGTTCTTTGAACTTCGAAACTTGGTTTGGTTAAAGTGTTTACAAACCAAGTACACGTACTCTGACTGACCTGAGTCACGAACGACAATGGTATTTGTACTAGTACACCTACTAACCATGTCGATTATATTCAAGTGCGATAAAATTATTTCTATGAGATAATTTGTATTTGATTAATTCTCTAAAAACACTAGACTTATTTGATCACATGATTGTGACTCAAGGTTAATGTCTTAAGTGTTCATGAAAATGAATATTAAGTTTTTTAAGTTCAAATCGGCTAGTTTCGGCTAACCATGTTGAACATAGTCCTTATACATGGTTCAATTACGGTTTCTCCTAACTAGAGTGTTTATATTGTTTATGTAAATCAGATCCAAAGATTCATCTAACGATGGATATTGATTGCTTGGTTCCAGAGCTATCTTAGCTTAAACCTAAAGCAACATATGCTTTGAATGTCTATAAAAGGGGAACTTCAAGCAACTTGGATCTTTGAATCCCGACACTACTTTTTGGTGTGTCCTAGTTGTATCTAGAGTCGTCCTCTTCCTAACCCTTTTAGGGTTTAGCGACTACAAAGACTTCATAGGGATTCGTGAAGCCAGGTCCAGTTATCTTCTCTTGATAACCCGAGTATCCTGATCTTGATCGATTGTTGAGCCGCTCACTTGATCAAGATAGATAGAAATCATCAAAGTTCTCTTCATCTCAAACTTTTTTGATTCCACAAGTTTTATACTTGTGCGGTGAATAATAATCTAGGCTGCACTTCGGGTTGCATAAGTCCGGATTTTGTGGTTAGCTAGACTTTGTCTATTGTTGTCGATTTCCATCACCTTTGATCAAACTATTTGATTGTAAAAGGAAATCATATATAGGCTTAATCTGTGGGAGGCAGATTTGGTTTAAAGTCTTCATTTGAGTTAAAGCAACTCTTAGTTGGTGTGACGTTATCTAATGGAATCAATTGCGCGGAGTCCTGCTGGGATTCAAGAGGCGTAAGGAGTGCGACTGTACCTTAATCGGTAGGATACCTTTTAGGGCTCAACTACATTCCAGTCAGAAGTTAATTGGTAGTAGGCTAGTGTCTGTAGCGGCTTAATACATTTTGGTGTTCAATCTGGACTAGGTCCCGGGGTTTTTCTGCATTTGCGGTTTCCTCGTTAACAAAATTTCTGGTGTATGTGTTATTTCTTTTCGAGTACATTAATTATATACCCCTAGTTTTAACACTCAATAAATATACCCTTATACAATAATAAATATACCCATATCATTTAAAAACCTTATCCAATTGAAAATAGATTACCTTAATACCATCACTTATATAATATTTTTACTTTATTTCAAAATACAATTAATTTGTTTCTCTACCACCACATATCCACCACCACCGCCAACATTCAAATACCTTTCCACCACCACCACCACCACTCAACGACCACCACCTACCAACCACCACCACAACTCCACCACCACTATTACCACCGCCGCCGCCGCCACCACCTCCAGTTGTGTCAACAACCAAAAGTTGATCCCCAAAACGAAAATCAGAAAGTAAGAAAAAAAATATATGGTGTCAACAACCGAAGTTGATCCCCAAAACAAAAATCAGAAAAAAAAAATTTAAAAATAAAAATGGTGTCAACAACTGAAGTTGATCCCAAAAGCAAAAATCAAAAAATGAGAAAAAAATATGGTGTCAACAACCGAAGTTGATCCCCAAAATATGGTGTCAACAACCGAAGCTGATCCCCAAATTAAAAAAATGTTCAGATTATTTATGGTATCAACAACCAATGTTGACCCCAAAATATGGTATCAACAACCAACGTTGATCCAAAAAAATATTTATGGTATCAACAACCAATGTTGACCCCAAATATGGTATCAACAACCAAAGTTGACCCCAAAATCTAGTGTCAACAACCAAAGTTGATCCAAAAAATTAATGTACTAATATTAGTGAACCTGACGTGAATCGAACACGCATCTTCTGACCATAGTCAGTTGTGATACCATTACACCACATATTCATCTTGAGAAATACAATATAGTTTGCAGGGATCAAGAACTATGAGACCAACAACACACATCTTTTGTACCTGCAATAAACACTGAAAACAAATAAGAACCAAACAATGTTTATGGCAAACAAATAAGAACGAAACAATAACACGAGTTCACGATTCACAATTTCAAATAACAAATACTCAATTATCTGTATCAAATATATAGACTACTGTATTCATGATAATTCCAACAGAATTGTGTCAATAGTCGGTTAAACATACCAAGAGCAAGCCACCTTCTTGCTTCACCACCAATATCAATAGCAAACCACCAACTCCGACTCCAACATCACCACTACTACCGTCAGTCCAGCACCACCACTACTACCAACACCACACAACCACTCCACACCTATCAACCAAAACTTTTAAGTAATTTTTAGCAATTTAAAATAATTTTCTTCAATCAAATAGGTCTACATTAATTCTCTCCAATCAAATAGTCTCCATTAATTCTCTTGCATTTATTCAAACGTCATCATTTAAGGTCTTTACACTCATATATAATTCATATTACCTTATTCTCATTGAAGGAACATGTTAAGATTGGACTAAGAAATGATACTTGTTGCATTAACAAGAACATCGTCACCACGATGATGATCATCTAAGTAGTTCGTCACATTGTAGACCTGGTCCCAACAAACAAGATCAGTAAAAACAAGATATAGACCTGTCTGTTGCCTCTTGTCTTGTGTAACAGATAACAAAATCCAACATGGGGGGTTGATGATCCCAAGTGCTTAAAAAATTTAAATGATGAAGTAAGCAGTAATAATGAATTAATTAGTAATCGTGATCACAAGTTTAATACACTTGTAATTCTTAATTGATATGTTCTTTAACCACTCATATGATGATATTTTTTTATATACGAAAACAGCAGCTTACATAAAGTGACTACCCAAGAAGTCTTATCTGCAGGGCCATGATTGGCATCATGTAAATCCGAATTTTAAATTGTATGTTATCTAAAGAACGAATAAATTGAAACCATGAAAATGAAAACGAGAACTCAAAGATATATACTTCGAAGAATGGATACGTACCTTCCCATCAAGGATGAGCCAACGATCCTGCAATCCTTTTGATTTCAGCAATTTTAAGTAATTTTTCAGAAGATTGAAGTGTTGATTAAATTCAAATTCAAATCCTAAAGTTAGAAATTTTTTAAGAAAAAGAGATTACTTACTGAGTTGGGAGGAAAGACCTTGTTGAAATTGATATCGGTATGATTAGGATTCCTTATGTCGAAATTCTTCTTCGTTTAGATTTTGAGTGAGAAACGTGGATCTGATATCCTCCTCCTCCACCACCACCACCACCACTATCATCATCTAAAAAAAAAAGATTTGATTTCCTCCTCCACCACCGCCATGACCATCACCTATATCATCATCAACAACAACTGACATAACATATAGTGGATATCCTCCTCCACTACCTCCGCCGCCAGCACCACCATTATCACTAGTGAAATCAGAGATTTGTGAAATAGTATACTGACTAAATATAAATTTGTCTTGTGTAATAAATAACAAAATAAATGTTCTATCTGATGATCAAGATCTGCATGAGATGGCATCCTTTCTTCTTCTTATCTCGATCTAAAACAAAATCAAACCCTAAGAAAAATCCCCAAAATCGATCTAAAAATCTGAAGAACAACACAAAAATTGTTGTTGAATCTCTATATTCATTCAATGTTTTGATTAGAAGAAAAGAAATTGGATTTTGATTATTGAAAATTACCAAATTGAAAACAAAAAAAAAATCAAATTGATTTGTGAATTTGGTTTTGAAGATTAAGAACAATAAATTGAAATAGGTTAAAAAACGAACACAAAACACATGGTAAATCTGCTAATAGTAGAGGCAGAGGTGGTGTTGTTGGTTGTAGTGGCGGCAATAAATATGTAGGAAATACCATATGGTCCTAGGAATAATATATTAGAGAGAGTCTAGTCCAGTTGACTCAGTCATGTGTCTGTTTGGTCCTATTTGGGAAAATATATTATAGTTTGGTCCTAGAAATTATGGTTTGGTCCTAGGGTGATGTCATGGATGATGTAATTTTCATTGTGTGGTGGCAGAAATACCCTTATATTATTGTTTGGTCCTAGAAAATAATGGTTTGGTCCTAGGGTGACCACATATATACCAAAATTACTAGAAAATATCTCATTCTCAGATTTACTTTCTCTCTCATCTTCTTTTCTTTTTCAGATCTACTTTTCTCTCTCTCTTTTCTTTTTTTTTTCTTGATGATTTGATCAGATTTGATGTTGAAGACGATGACGAACCCGATCTACTTGATGAAAACGACGACGATCTCATGTTGTTGCTGCTGCTTGTGTTGAAGATGAAGATGAACTCCGTTTTTAGGGTTTTTTCTGTTGCTGTATTGATAAAGAAGAAGATGAAGATGATGATGTTGTTGTTTCTGTTGAAGACGACGATGAAGATGATGTTGAAGACGACGATGAATATGATGTTGTTGAAATCGATGAAGAAGATGAAGATTTGGGTGTTTTTCGTCGTTTTTTGTTGCTGTTGTTGTTGAAGATGAATGACGACGATGAATTTTGATGAAGTTCTTTGCTGCTGCTGCTGTTGTTGAAGATGAAGATGATGCTGCTGATGTTTTTATATGGAGTTCATTTCATAAATGAAGTCTGGTTTGTATAGGTTTTTGTATGAACTTCATTTCTGGAATGAAGTCTGTTTTTTTAGGTTTTTATATGGACTTCATTTTTGGAATGAAATCCGGTTTGTATAGGTTTTTATATGGACTTCATTTCTGGAATGAAGTCTGTTTTTTTTTAGGTTTTTATATGGAGTTCATTCCAGAAATGAAGTCTGGTTTGTATAGGTTTTTATACGGACTTCATTTCTAGAATGAAGTCTGTTTTTTTAGGTTTTTATATGGACTTCATTCCAGAAATGAAGTCCGGTTTGTGTAGGTTTTTATATGGACTTCATTTCTGGAATGAAGTCTGTTTTTTTAGGTTTTTATATGTACTTCATTTCTGGAATGAACTCTGGTTTGTATAGGTTTTTATATGGACTTCATTTCTGGAATGAAGTCTGTTTTTTTAGGTTTTTATATGGACTTCATTTCTGGAATGAACTCTAGTTTGTATAGGTTTTTATATGGACTTCATTTCTGGAATGAACTGTTACAAGAAAATAAGTAAAAATTAACACGGAAGGGTACTTTTGTCAGTTTAATATTTTTAAATAATTATGGACCAAACAGTAAAGGCGTTTTCCTAAAGGACCAAACAGACATGGGCCCACCTAAAAAAGGACCAAACGATATTTTCCCCCAATAAATATAGCGGTGGTGGGAGCGATAAAAATGGTGATGAGTTCGATTAGTTTCGACTGAGATGGATGGAGATGATGGCGGTCAAATGAAAAGAGGAAGTAGTAGAAATAAGAAGCATAATACGACCCGAAGCTTAAAAGAAGAAGGGTAAATATGGAAAGAAAAAGAATCGTTAGTGGATCCCTGACGGGCTTTAGATTGAGAATGGCATATTTATTGTATGATAAGGGTATTTTTGAAGCCCATCAAAATGGGGGACATTTATACAATTACCACTTTCTTTTTCCGCATTATATTGTTTATCTTTATAATTGGAATATCACAGGTTGTGCGTTGATCAATCATAGTAGAGACATCCGACCTAGTTTGTTGGATACAACTTGATTGATTCTTGGACATTGATCTTTGGTACCGTCCAAGTTATCTCTTTGTAATTAGGTTCACGAATTTGTTTCTGTAAACGTTCTAATTGCAAGAGGTAGAAAGATATAACTCTAGACACTATTCCTTGATTGAGTTGAACTCTCGGAGTTGTGTTGAGTTTGTCCATACAGATTGCCAAAAAAAAAAAAGTGGTGGTGTATTTGGTACCCCCGTGTTTTCAGGTACGTTAAATGGATCAGTTATAAATTTCTTCAAAACCATATTTAGATTCAAGTCTTATAGGTTGGATCGCACCAAACACATATTGTTAGATCTTATCGTGTTTGCTTGCTCTGATACCAATTGAAATGACGAGGGTACCAAGTACACCATAATCTTTCTGATATCAGCTATGCAAGACACACATTGGGTAATCTAATACAGACACAAAATATCAAGGAGATTGCTTAAAAAATATGTACACTTGGTATGTAATGTAAGTTCGAATCCGATCCAATCTATGGGATCAAACCAAGTATTGATTAACGTATAATGCTATTAATTTTATTATAATTGTAACAATAATTATAATGCGGAAGTAAAATAAAGGCACACAACAATATTTTGTTAACAAGGAAAACTTCAAGGCAGAAAAACCCCGCGACACAGTCTAGTATTGAATACTCTCAGTATTAAGCCGCTATAAAAATTAACTACAACAACTTCATATAGTCGAGGCCAAGTAAACTAACTCCAAGTTACTCAGTTCCTTTAGCATTACTATGCGTACAACCAATCTGGTCCACGCACGTGAATCCCAAGATAGAGTCCACTATCTCAAGTTGATTCACATGTTGTGGAGACTCCAACAACTCAACTCATTTGGATCGTAGTATGAAACAGTAAAGGACTAATCTGTTTTGATACCTTCTCTACCAATCTCCCAGATCAACAATTTAATCAGAGATAAGTTTAAGTACAAAGGTTTTTCCATTTAAATAATATAAATTCCTTTGTCGGTCAGATCAACTAAGATAAATACTATCGAAATAATCAAACTTATTTTACAAACTATCAGAGTAAATCTCAAAGAGAAACACCTATATAGATTGCAGATATATACAATAAGCTTTAAAGTCTATCGAGATAGACAGCTTGTCAGATCCCATTTAATCAAGTATGCAAGAAGTTTATCAAAAAGATCATAATACCTAAAAGAAAATATTCTAGTCTTCAATCTTCAAAGTACATGTAAAAACAACTTCATTCCCGGTAATGATCGATCATGCACATAACAGAGTCTATTAATAATGGATGATCAATAATTCCACTTTCAGAACTTGAATCAATAAAGCAGATCTGAAATCGTCGATCCTTAAAGTAGTTCGACTGAACTTGTATTATAAAAGAAGGATCACAAAAAAAAAAAAAAAAAAACAAAACTAGATCTATGAAGGTTCAACTTCACCGTTAGACAATCAAATCAATAATCGAAAACTAAAATAATAATATGATTCTTAGTTTCCCACCAATGGTACTACTAAAGATTCTTGATCCCATAGAAAACTTTAAACGAAGGCCACATAAGATATTTTACTCTCCTCTCCAAAAAGTATTACAATAATATTACTAATGTGCTTCCCACACAAACGGTTAGTTCAGTGTGTCCAGGGGTTGCGTTAGTAAAAACACAAACTCTATTATTTATAGTGTAATGACCAAGGCTTGTTTGGACAACAAGGAATTACCAAATCCAAAAATTCTTAAGATATGCAATAAATGTATATTTTCGATTTTGTTCACTTCCAATTGTAATCCAAATTTAATACCTAAATCCCTCTTGGATGACAACCAATAAGCTAATATATAACATATAGTTTACTATTGTAACTACAAGAGATATGCTTATCCTTTGAGATATGGAAAGCTTATAAATTCGAATATCTAAAAGATATTTAGAATATTTCGATTTTGGAATCTAGCCTCGAATATTAATGAAAATACTTCAACATTAAGTAATAAGAGTTTAGCACATGTTCAGATACATAATGTCGATATTTTGTGAACTTTCCTTTAATCAAATACATGTTCTGTATCTATGCTAACCCTAAAGTAATAGACAAACCAATAATGCAAAGTTGGTTATAACTAAGAATCGATTTTACTAGAGATCCATAAGATGGGTCATAGTAGAGACCCTTAGTAAGGGATCAATCCTACTAAAGATCCTTAGGATCGTTCCTAGTAAAAATCCTTGTTTAAGGGATAGGTCATAGAATAAATCCTTTGAATTATTTTCAATTACGAAACAAGTTTCACAAGTCTACTTTATTAAACCATTTAAACATAGTTTTCTAGTATGGAATCAACCATAAAGTTGAACAGTAAATAATAACGAATTACCAAATAGTATTTTTTCGAATCTACGAAGTCTAGTAGATAAACGATACTTCGTAACTAGTATATCATTCCTTGATACTTTGATAATTTCACCAATACTAGAGACACGTAAACAAAGTTCTTATCTTATGTTTTCAATATAAATGACTTGAAAGAAACATAGATGGAAATGGAACAAGTCAAAGTCTGTGTTACTAACCTTGAATGGAAGGATGACGTATTCATTGATGCCGATACGTCTTTAGGTTCTTCGAAGTAACAAGAGCAAGTATCAACAATTATATTGTTCATAGTCTCCAGTCAAGCAGCTTCGATTTTTGGAACTAAAATTTTACAACCAAACTTGGCATACCCACGCTTGGTGGTTTGAATCGAGCAATGCTCTAACGGAAGTATTTTTTTTTTATTTGTCTCTAGTACCGATGACTTGGTCATTAAATTATATATGATCAAAGTATCAATGAAAGATATACTAGTTGATTTATACAACTTTAGTATATGGAATCAGGAAGTATAAGTTATTTATGGACTTCGTAAAATTGATATAACACTAATTGGAAATTTATTATTATTTGGTGTGTTGAAATTCTGGTCGAATCCGTACCTTGTAACTGTGTTTAATTACATAGTTTAAGGGAGTAGACTTACCAAACTTGTTTCGTATTTGAATAGGTGATTCAAAGGATCTACACTAGAACCGATTCCCTTAAAGAATCTCTACTAGGACCAATCCTAAGGATCTCTAGTATGAATGATCTGTATATGACCAAAAGTGCATTTTAGATCTGTCTACTATTTCAGGGTTTATGTAGATATCGAAATGTAGTTTGGTTAGAAAGGAAAGTTCACAAAACATCGACATAGTATTTGAACATGTTCTAAACTCTTATTACTTAATGTTCAAGTATCTCCTTGATACTCAAGGAGAGATCCAAAAATCGAAAGATTATGATATCATTTAGATATGTGGATTTGTATGCTTTCCATATCCCATAGGATTGCATATTTCTTGTTGCTATATTAGTAAAGTATATGACGATATGGTAGCTAGTATTAGTTGTCAACTAAGAGTAATTTCGGTATATGAGTTGGATTACACATGAAATTTGTCAATACCTTTATTGCATATCTTAAGGATTTCTGGATTTGATAATTCCTAGTTGTCCAAACAATCTTTACTCATTATATTATAAATAGTGGAGCTTGTATTCTTACAAACTTATCCCAAATCATATTACTTAATTGCGTGTGTGGGAAGCCCACTCGTTGATAGATAAGAGTAGTCTAATTAGGGGAAATCTATTGCTTGTCCTTCGATTAAAGTCTTCTTTGGGATCAAAAATCTTTAGTAGTATCATTGGCTATGTAGGATCATAATATCGCCAAAACAACAATTCGCGAAGACAACGGATAACAACATTGCGAGTGAGTCGCAGAGGGTTAAATATAAATGACGCACTGGATGACGATAGGAAGATATGAAACCTGGCGAAAGTTAAGAAGTGTCGCGAGTATGAATATTTGTACGTCTGCGACACTTCTTGAGACATTCCCGAAAATAAAGGACAGCTTAGCTGTCATTCACTATGTATTACCCTATATAAAGGGATGAGTGAATTTGTTGAAAGGGGGAGTTCTTTTTGGATTGGAAAGCAAGTCATTAGGAAAGAGAAACAAAGAGAATGTTTGTAAGATCTTAAGTGTAATTTCATCTTCTGGTGTAAACATTTCAAGAAAATTATTAATAAACATTCATAATTGTTCATCTATTATCTTCTGAATGGATTAGTTAAACAAAATATAGTGAGGGGTGTATTGTGGGATTTCCTGCAACTACATATTGGCGCTAGAAACAGGGACTGAAGAAAGAAAGAAGGCAATCAGAATCATTCAAATCAAGAAAATGAAAGAAAAAGAAAATGTTAAATTAGATGAGACAAAGGAGAAAGATATGGAGTACAGTTCGGACACAAAGACAATGATTGATGAGTTTCATGAAAATATCAAGGGAAGAATACACAAGCGGGATTTTGAAGGAAAGAAAATCACAGATAGAGAGGTGACATTGCCTTTAGAAGAATGGGAAAAGCAAAGGATAACATTCACAGCTTCAGAAATATCAAAAGAAAATTTGAATCACACATCTCCACTGGTAATCACGATAAACGCGTGCAAAGGAGAAGAATTAGTAAAGGCAACGCCAACCTGGACAGTAAATAGAACTTTAATCGATACGGGAAGCTTGGTGAATATCATGTTTTATCATGCTTACAAGAAAATGGGATATAAAGATAAAGAAATGATTCCCACGGCCTACAACATCCATGGTTTTGGTAAATCCATAACAAAGGTTAAAGGAGAAGTAAAAATACGAATTCTGTTGGGAGACATCGAGACACGAGTAACCTTGTGTGTAGTAGATATGGAATCGCCATACAACGTATTACTAGGGAGACCATGGGTACATGCAATAAAAGCAGTAGCATCAACATTTCATCAATGTATCAAATTTCCCACACCAACTGGAATCGGCGAGATTAGAGGAGATGTGGATAAAGGAAGAATATGTTATCAAATTGAAATAAAATATCATGAAGAGCAAGCAAAGAAGCGAAAGTATCGCAGAAAACTGGCGAAAGCAGCTAAAAAAGAAGAAGAATTTAGAGTTTACATGATAAGAGCAAAGGAAGGAAAAGGGATACCTAGCGAGATTTCGGGAGAAGAAAATGGACTCACGAAAGAGTTGAAAGGACCAACCCCTATGGGAGAATCGCAAGCTAGTTACGTCGCGGCAGAGCAAACGAAAGAAGTGAATGTCGGAACTAATGAAGAGCCCAAAATGTTGAAGATTGGGACCAGTATGGAAGCGGATGAGGAAAAAAGGACTGTAGAGTTGCTGCGAGACTATAAGGATATCTTCGCGTGGAACATGGATGATATGCCTGGTATAGATCCATCGATAGCTTGTCACAAACTGGAAATAGATAAAAGGGTGAAGCCGTTCAAGCAGAGAATTAGAAAAATCGCAACAGCTTATCACCCCCAAATAGAAGAAGAATTGCAGAAAATGCTAGATGCAGGAATCATCAGGCCAGCAAAGTATCCTGAATGGATAACAAATATGGTTATAGTCCCAAAGAAGAAAAAGGGGATAAGAATTTGCATAGATTTCACTGATTTAAACAAAGCTTGTCCTAAAGATAGTTTTCCATTGCCAGATATCCCACAACTAGTCGAATCAGCAGCAGGAAATGAAAGAATATCATCTCTGGACGGGTATAAAGGTTACAACCAGATTCCTCTCGCCGAGGAAGACCAAGAGCATACTGCTTTTTTCGCTCCAAGAGGGTTATATTGTTATACAAAAATGCCGTTTGGTTTACGAAATGCTGGAGCAACATACCAAAGAATGGTAGAAGAAGTGTTCGCAGAATGGATACATAAAACACTGGAGGTATACGTAGATGATATGCTCGTAAAAAGTAAGAAAGCAGAAAACCATGTACAAGATCTGAGAGAAATCTTTGAACAGATGAGGCGATTCAACATCAAAGTAAATCCGGAAAAATGTACCTTCGGAGTGGCATCGGAAAATTTTTGGGTTATATAGTATCAAAGGAAGGAATACAAGTTGACCCAGAAAGTGAAAGCAGTTCGCGATATGCCAACACCTGCGACAATAAAGGATGTTCAAAAGCTAAATGGATTATTAGCATCACTAGGAAGATTCATTTCGCGGTCATCTGATAAGTGTAAACATTTTTTCAGCATCCTGAAAAAGGGATCGAAGTTTAAATGGACAGACGAATGTGAAAAGGCCTTACAGGGAATTAAAGAACATCTAATGGAAGTATCCATTATGCAAAAAGCAGAGCCAGGAGAGGAATTGTTGGTATATCTTGCGACAACGTCGCACGCGTTAAGCGCAGTGTTACTGCGAATAGACGCTGGAGTAGAAAAACCGATTTACTATATCAGTAAGACTTTTAATGCCGCAGAAAGGAATTATTCGAAGATTGAAAAACTAATCCTGGCGTTAGTCTATGCAACATTTAAGCTTCGCATATATTTTCAAGCACATACTGTCAGGGTGGTAACAAAAGTACCAATCGAATCAGTAATGAAAAATTCAAAAAGATCGGGAAGAGTAGAAAGGTGGAATGCCCAAATAAGCCATTATAAACTCAAATATGAAATATTATCCTCAACCAAGTCACGGTGTAGTCGCAGACTTTTTGGCAAATTTCCTTTGGAAGAAGATGAAGCAAAGGATGAAATGATGGATGTAGAAGAAGAGCATGGAGACCCAAATGATTTGTTAACTCAACCGAGATAGGTGGGAAATATTGGTAGACGGATCATCAAATGGAGAAGGTAATGGAGTGGGAATTGTTGTGATTTCGCCAGAAGGCAATAAATTAGCTTTCTCTTTTAGATTGGAGTTTGAATCCACCAATAATGAAACGGAGTATGAAGCTATAATACATGCTCTGCGATTCGCAATAGAAATGAAGTTAGAAAATGTGAGGATTACCAGTGATTCGCAATTAGCAATTCGCCAGATAACAGAGAAATACGCTACGAATGAGCCATCTTTGCAAAAGTACAGAAAGCTTGTCGAAGAATTGTCAGCACAGATACCAAAAATGAGGTGGAGGCATATATCAAGGAGAAATAACAGACTCGCAGATGCTTTTGCCTTTATATCAAGTATGATGACAGACCCCACTGCGAGGAATATCAAAATACAAACACTTTTGGCACCATCAATCAATAAAGAAGAAGAACAAGAAGCGGATGCAATGTTAGTAGAAGACATACCACAATGTCGCGATAAAGATTGGAGAACAGAACTTCACGCTTACCCGATGAAAGGGGAGGTACCAAGAAATAGATTAGAAGCACACAAATTGAAAAGCCGTGCAACGAATTATGAATTAAGAGATGGTGTACTTTATCGACGATCTTTTGATGGACCTTCACTTCGATGCTTAACGAGGGAAGAGGGAGAAATCATATTGAAGATGTTGCATAGTGGAGATGCTGGAAACCATAGCGGTGGAAGATCTCTAGCATATAAAGCAAAAATGCAAGGATATTACTGGCCATATATGCATGAAGACGCGAGAGCAATGTCAAGGCGCTGCGAAGATTGTCAAAGGCATGGGAAGAAAATACATGCACCTGGGGCACCATTAAATTCTTCTACAAGTGTGTGGCCTTTCGGAAAGTGGGGTCTAGATATTGTGGGACCTTTTTTACCAGAATGCAGGCGAGAGAAGATACTTAATTGTCGCAACGGATTATTTCACCAAATGGGCGAAGTGAAAGCGGTACAACACATTCGCGACAAAGACGTTTTTACTTTCATATTCGAGAATATTATATGCGAGATTTGGGATCCCATTTGGTATCTGATAATGGGAAACAATTTGAAGGGCAAAACATATAGTTGTTACTTAATGCATTTCAAATAAAATGTGGGAAATCGACTCCAATATATCCGCAAGCTAACGGTCAAAGTGAGGCAACAAATAAAACAATCACGGATATATTGAAGAAGAAGTTAGAAGGACACAATAGAGGATGGTGCGAACAAGTACCCAGTGCGGTATGGGCATACAATACAACCAGAAGAGAAGCTACTGGAATGTCACCTTTTTGCTTAACATATGGAGTTGAAGCTGTGCTCCCAACAGAAGTTATGATCCCAACAACTAAGAAAGAAGTTTGGGAGAAAAATCTTAGTGCAGGTAACATTCTAATCAAGTTGGACGAAATAGAAGAGAAAAGGGAGAAGGCGTTACGACACATGGAGAATTATCAACGAAGACTGGCCAGAGAATATAACAAGCGTGTGAAGATACGTGAATTTCAACCAGGAGACTTGGTACTGCGAGAGACACCAATATATCAGCGAGAAAATGGTGGCAAGCTGGCGAGAAAATGGGATGGACCTTATATTATCAAAGAAGTAGTTGGTACATGGGCTTATAGATTGATGGATCCTGAAGGCAAAGATATGGGACAAAGATTAGGCAGGCCGTGGAACAGATTATATCTAAAGAAATACTACCCGTAAAAATGGGTTAGACGAAGTACTTTAATGCAAGATATTTGCGAAATTCAATAAAATACGTACCAAGATATCAAATAATGTCTCGCGACGTAATGGCAAGAAATAACGAATGAATGAATGAATAAACATGATTGAATGAATGGGACGAACCTTTATGGCGTACACCTAGTTCGCGAATTATACTTCGTAAGAGGCAAATGTAAGACCTAAAGTGCGTCATATAAGGGGGTATCTCTTAACATGGCTCGGGGAAAAGGTTACACCGCCCCGGAACTCCGGGTCATGCAGATTTGGGGCCCATGAAAGCCTATCCGGAGGAGGTACCTTGGATTCCCAACTATATATGTAGGTTATACCCTGGTTGGGCGACCGAGGGTCTCTTTCAAGGAGTCAGCGTATGATCAAGGCGCCGAGGTACACGGTTGAGTCAAGAGTGCGGGGAGCATGGAACTTCCTTACCACTCTTTACAAGTCTTGGCGCATGCTGCACTCGGCCCGAAGAAAACTCCACTTAGGGTGCAGCCTTGTAACCATAAACCCTATAGGTATAAGGGATAAGAGGCTCACGAAAACAACCGGTTGTTTTTAAGACCGGATGGGAGGAGCTAGCCTTGTATGGCCGATGTACGCCTCCTTGAAGGGGCAACCAGGGAGATGATAAGGGCGGCACCCTCCATTAGGGAGCTGATAATTGCCAAAGACGCAAATGTCACGAGGCTTTGTTTTCGCAAGGAAACTTAGGCTTGTCATATTTGTGCAATGATCCTGCAGAGGCAATAATACTAACGCGAGGGTAAGACGAGATCAATGGGTCCTTACATGTAAGTGTAAAGACGTCCTGCGATTTCGTCGCAAGACGACAATATCATGGGGCTTTACTTTCGCAAGAAAATTTAGGCCTGTCATATTGTCGCAAGCAAAATATCTGCGAGAGGCAAAAATACTTGAAAAATGATAAGACAAGGTCAATGGGTTTTTACATGCAAGTGTAAAGACGTCCTGCGACCTTGTCGCAATAAGGGGTGGCAGAGTAAGACCTTTACTTAGGAAGGTCAAGCTTAGAAGACCACCAAAAATGATAAGGCGAGGTCAATAGATTTCTTCTTTTATAAAAATCACTTGCGACCTCGTCGTAGTTATAAATTTAAACATCATTCCTGGTCAGAGGAAGAAAATGCGAATCTCAGAAATTTCATTCTTTCATATGAAGATGCATAACAGAGGCAAATATGGGAATGGAAAAGACGAAATATTGTTATCCATCTTCCAATGAAAGAGTTATACATTAATAATGTTAGCCAAGAAAGGGGAATGGAGATTGAATTTATGGGCAATAAACCCAAGAAGTTTACAAAAAAGAGATACAGAAATGTACAGATATTACAGGCAGCGAAAGAACAAAAAGAATTATCTCTTTGGTGATTCTTCTCCTCTATCTGATCCTTCAATTTCATTATTCTCGTTGCCGAGTTTTCTTTTTCGCTGGCCTCACTATCAGAAACGTCCGAGACAGGCAAATTCTCAGGAACTTCTTCGGAAAGCCAAGGATATGAACAAAGAGGGATTTTGTGATCATTACAAACATACTCCATGGCTTCATTGCAGAAAACGAACGGCATCATTATTAAAATTCGCCACGGTAGTTTGAAATTGTTTCTTCAACTTGGAATATCTATTCTCGCGAAGGGTGAGATTCTTTGCGAGTTGTGCTTTCTCGATTCAAGTTCTTCAATCCTTGCTTGAAATTTTTTCGGACTCTGCAAATAAATTACGATAAATTAACAACTCAACAAAGAATATTACAGAGGTAAGAAACAAGAAGGTATAATAAATAACCTTCTCTCTCCCGGATATTATATCTTTAACCAAGGAAGTATGCTCGGTATGAAGACTAACATCAACACCTAAGTTATTCCTGGCATTATCTAAGATTTTCGCAGCCCAAGCGAATTCATCGTCATTATTTATAATAAGAAGTGAACGAATTTGATTTTCTCGCTCACTAAGTAAGGAGTTTTGGCGAAGCAATTCATCTCGCTCCATTTGCACTTCGAGAAGGGACTTTTGAAATGTTGCTAATGCCTGGGCACCATTATTAGCAATGCGATCTTTGTCATCTATAAAATTTTGGTCACTAATTTTCTTCCTTAAAATTTTGGTTTCCTCATGAGACTCGAGGTACATTTGTTTAAACTGGTTGGCTGTACTTAAACTAGATCTGTGCTCAATTTCTAAGAGGCGGTACTTGGTTTGGAGTTCATTTAATGAAAGAGAATTAATTCAGCTTGACGAACTACTTAAAGAGTTGTTGAGATGAGCGAGAAGAGTGTCATTATCCATAGGCTCAGGAAATGAATGGAGAAGAATAGCTTCTTCGGAGAGGTTATATACATCTCGCGAAAGTGATAAGTCGAGGTAGCAACAGAAATTGATAAGATGAAAATAATAAGAGAGAAAAAATTTTATACCATAAAGTTGCCGATTAGCGTTACGGAGAGTGGAAACTTTGTCCTTCCGGCGAAAACTCGGTTTCAAATCTGTTGGATCTTTTCGCGAGATCTCACAGATTCAACTTCTAATTCTTTGATCCTTGTGCAAAATTGGGTATTCTTCTTCAATTGAATGTTATACCTCCTCTCAAGATCTGAGGCAACCACAAAAGAAGTTTTTCCAGCCTACGAAGAAAGATAAAAAGGTTATTAAGATATAAATTAAAAACTGAAGTTGGAGGAGAGATATGAGTTCGAACATACCAACGAATTAAGTGCATTTAAGAAGCTAGGGGATACAGATCTAGAAACTCCTTTGAAAGAGTCATTGCCATCCAGCAGCGTAGCATTACATATGGTGGCGAGGTTCTCGCATATAGAAGTCAGATGGGTATCTCCAAGTCCTTGAAGAGAATCCGAGAAGATCTTTGAACAATTGATCCATAGGAGAATTGGCCAAGTGAGCTTCATTTTGGAAAGTTGAATCCAAAACATTATCATTATCATCCTCATCGGAAGATTCAGAACTTGAGCTAAGATGAGAGGAAGGTTGAGTTTTTCGCTTCTTAGATGGTGGAGCAGAAGACTTATCCTTGCGTGCATTGGCTTTAGTTTTGCCTTTAACTTTCGCAGCTATCGCTTCCTCGGCGTCAACCTTCGCATACAAATGAAGATAAGAAATAGAGGCAACAATATTGTTAAATAACATAAAAAGATATTTCTTACTTCATCCGTGGTAAGCGATCGAAGTATTGCCAAGGTACTTGCCGGTGGATTTGCCTTGTAACTTTTCCTCAGTTTGACAATCTGGAAAATTTACAAATTCAATGAGTACAAGAGGAAAGAGGGATTGCAAAAGCAAACTGTGGGGACATACCTCTTCCGCCTTCTTGGGCCACTTAAATTCCCAAGGATGATAGCCTGCGAGATTTGCATGGAGTACATGCGAACCTGCTATGTAAGGTCCACTTAAGAGCAAAGGAACAACCCACCACCTCTCATCTTTAGAGTGGCGAGGAGTAGTGTTCTTACCCGAATGCCGTCGATATCTTGCATGAGTAATTTATCCTCGGGGATATTATCTTTTCTCTTCAACCGAGCGCCCCGTGAGATTTCTTATTTCTCATGCCTATTACTTCATAATTTTCAAAAAGTTTTCTACAGTGTATCTCTCGGGGATTATTTCTAAATTTACATATTCGGGGTCTCTGACATTGTTAGGATATAGAGATCCTTTTCCAGCACCACGACTGGCAAACTCAAGCATTAAACGGATACAATCGCCGCATAATTGATAGACAGCTCGCGAGAAGTTCGGATGGGAAAGGATTTCATAAAAGAGTGGCATCTCAGGATCATATAAAGGAATGGGAAGTCCTGCGAGAAGTTGACCTAGCGAAACAATAATCTTGTGATCATCACATTGATGATCAGAAAAAAGCTTGGCAGTGAGTATAGATGAACATCCTTGATTAGGAATGGTAGAAAGGGTGAAACCTTTATCTTGCAACTTTTTCTGAGTCTCAATAAAGCGAGGCTTGTACATACGACTAAGTGAAGCCATTATCAATATGGGAAGGGATAAAGAATCGAAGATTAAGATATGATAAAAAAGATCGAAGATTTGCAGAAGCGCAGCTTGCGGAAGAAGAAGATAAAAGAAAAGTTGCAGAGAGAAGACGAAAGAGGAAAAGAGAAAGATATGAAAAATATATATAGAGAGAAACATCCTCGGGGGAAACGAGAGGATAGACAATCAAATCAATAATCGAAAACTAAAATAATAATATGATTCTTAGTTTCCCACCAATGGTACTACTAAAGATTCTTGATCCCATAGAAAACTTTAAACGAAGGCCACATAAGATATTTTACTCTCCTCTCCAAAAAGTATTACAATAATATTACTAATGTGCTTCCCACACAAACGGTTAGTTCAGTGTGTCCAGGGGTTGCGTTAGTAAAAACACAAACTCTATTATTTATAGTGTAATGACCAAGGCTTGTTTGGACAACAAGGAATTACCAAATCCAAAAATTCTTAAGATATGCAATAAATGTATATTTTCGATTTTGTTCACTTCCAATTGTAATCCAAATTTAATACCTAAATCCCTCTTGGATGACAACCAATAAGCTAATATATAACATATAGTTTACTATTGTAACTACAAGAGATATGCTTATCCTTTGAGATATGGAAAGCCTATAAATTCAATATCTAAAAGATATTTAGAATATTTCGATTTCTTTAACATTAAGTAATAAGAGTTTAGCACATGTTCAGATACATAATGTCGATATTTTGTGAACTTTCCTTTAATCAAATACATGTTCTGTATCTATGCTAACCCTAAAGTAATAGACAAACCAATAATGCAAAGTTGGTTATAACTAAGAATCGATTTTACTAGAGATCCATAAGATGGGTCATAATAGAGACCCTTAGTAAGGGATCAATCCTACTAAAGATCCTTAGGATCGTTCCTAGTAAAAATCCTTGTTTAAGGGATAGGTCATAGAATAAATCCTTTGAATTATTTTCAATTACTTTAACAAGTTTCACAAGTCTACTTTATTAAACCATTTAAACATAGTTTTCTAGTATGGAATCAACCATAAAGTTGAACAAGAATAATAACGAATTACCAAATAGTATTTTTTTCGAATCTACGAAGTCTAGTAGATAAACGATATTCGTAACTTTTCAATATAAATGACTTGAAAGAAACATAGATGGAAATGGAACAAGTCAAAGTCTGTAACTAACCTTGAATGGAAGGATGACGATTCATTGATGCCGATACGTCTTTAGGTTCTTCAAGTAACAAGAGCAAGTATCAACAATTATATTGTTCATAGTGTGTTGAAATTCAGTCGAATCCGTACCTTGTAACTGTGTTTAATTACATAGTTTAAGGGAGTAGACTTACCAAACTTGTTTCGTATTTGAATAGGTGATTCAAAGGATTTACACTAGAACCGATTCCCTTAAAGAATCTCTACTAGGACCAATCCTAAGTATCTCTAGTATGAATGATCTGTATATGACCAAAAGTGCATTTTAGATCTGTCTACTATTTCAGGGTTTATGTAGATATCGAAATGTAGTTTGGTTAGAAAGGAAAGTTCACAAAACATCGACATAGTATTTGAACATGTTCTAAACTCTTATTACTTAATGTTCAAGTATCTCCTTGATACTCAAGGAGAGATCCCAAAATCGAAAGATTATGATATCATTTAGATATGTGGATTTGTATGCTTTCCATATCCCATAGGATTGCATATTTCTTGTTGCTATATTAGTAAAGTATATGACGATATGGTAGCTAGTATTAGTTGTCAACCAAGAGTAATTATAAGAGTAGTCTAATTAGGGGAAATCTATTGCTTGTCCTTCGATTAAAGTCTTCTTTGGGATCAAAACATCTTTAGAGAAGAGGCAAGATGTAGGATCATAATATCGCCACAACAACAATTCGCGAAGACAACGGATAACAACATTGCGAGTGAGTCGCAGAGGGTTAAATATAAATGACGCACTGGATGACGATAGGAAGATATGAAACCTGGCGAAAGTTAAGAAGTGTCGCGAGTATGAATATTTGTACGTCTGCAACACTTCGCGAGACATTCCCGAAAATAAAGGACAGCTTAGCTGTCATTCACTATGTATTACCCTATATAAAGGGATGAGTGAATTTGTTGAAAGGGGGAGTTCTTTTTGGATTGGAAAGCAAGTCATTAGGAGAGAGAAACAGAGAGAATGTTTGTAAGATCTTAAGTGTAATTTCATCTTCTGGTGTAAACATTTCAAGAAAATTATTAATAAACATTCATAATTGTTCATCTATTATCTTCTGAATGGATTAGTTAAACAAAATATAGTGAGGGGTGTATTGTGGGATTTCATGCAACTACAGGCTAGAAGCTAAATTGTATTGATTCGATTGACTAATGGTATAATTATCCTTGATCTATTAAACCTGATTATTCTATGAACCTTCTCTTCTTATATAAGACCACTCAAGATTTTTTTTGAGGATTGACTATTTTAGATCTATTTGATTCTAGGTTTGAAGATAGCACTAGTGATCATCTAACGTTAACATTCTACATTCTGTTTGTGATCGATCATTAGTAGGAATCGAGTTATTTGTGCAGCTACTTTGAAGATCTAAAACTAGAAGATTTTTCTTTTTGGTAATATAATCTTTGTGATACTTCTTGTGTTAGAGCACTGCTCGGTCGAACTCTCAAGTGTTGCTATCTCAAGCTTGTTTGTCAAATTTAGTTGATCAAAACTATAGTCTTGATTTCTAGTCTACTTATAGCTATGTATCGGATTAGGATAGAATGTGTAGTTGAGCTTTAGACTTCACGGCGTTCATCGATTGAAGATAAAGATCTACTGAGGAGAGCTTGGAGGAACTTCATCAACAAAAGGTATGTGGAGACTAAAACTTATCTATCACTCAGAAGTCTATTCTATTCTATCTCCTAATGAGACTAAGTCATATAGTTATATAGACTTTTATATTATATACATTTGATATTTTGAGCTGAGTTTATCTCGCTTATCTATTTCTCGAAGTATGTATTGGGAGCTTTTTGCTTTAGCTACGTCATCATTATTCTTGACATGTTTAGTTGGAAACAATTTATTTGTTGGAAACTAAATAATAAGTCAAAAGATGATCATGTGGAAATTGCCTTGAAACATCTTACATGATTTGTGTGAGACAATCATTTGATGTCGACTTGGAAAGTTTCGTATTGATCATTCGATCACTTGAAAATTAGTTAAAGCTAATAGTTTATGTGAGACAGCTATTGTCATCTTCCAAGGATGTTTTAATGATTGAAATGGGAGTTTCGAACAAATACCTTTGTCTGGATACAACACAGTATGTGTACATAGTATGCAAACTGTTTTGAAATGATTCAGGTCCGGGAACCTTGTTTGCATACCTAGTATGCGAACGGTTTTAACTGTAAAGTCCGGGAACCTTGTTTTCATACCTAGTATGCGAACGGTTCTACCTTAGTTAGGTCCGGGATGGCTGTTTGCGTACCCGTTTGCAAACGGCTGGACAAGACCAAAGTCTGGATGCTATAATTTGCGTACCTGGTTTGCAAACTTAGTGGGTGAGTTCTAAAATCGGTGAAGTATGTTTCTCATACTCATGAACTAAAACATTTATGAATTAAGGAATGCAATCTTTGCAAACCGTGGCTTAATGTTCATGAATTGATTCTTATATAAGTAATTTGTACGATTACGAATCAATCCGATTTTGTTTCAATTGATTCATATATATTTCTATGAGATAGTGAGCAATTGAACGACTCTATTTGAAACACAATTAGATTCATTTGATTATCTTTCATGATTGATTGATCATCATATTTGATCAAGAAGTATTAAATGAATGTGGTTAAGACAAAAGTGTTCATATGGCTAACTGCGGTTAATTGTTATTGAGCCAACTCAATATACATGTTTAGGTATGATTACTCAGATAAGTATATTTCATTTGTGTGTAACAAGCTAAGACCATCTAACGGTGGAGAGATATTGCTTTGGTTTTAAGCAAACTTAGTTTGAATCTTAAATCAAGATTTCATCTAACGGTGAATATTGAATGCTTTTTTACTAAGCTATCTTAGCTTTGATTGAAAGCAAACCCTGATTTGAAAGACTATATAAGGGAGAACTCTAGCAACTGGAAAATCTAATCCCAGCTCTTTCCTTTGTTCTAGTTGCGACTAGAGTCGATTCTCCTTTAACCTAGGTTTTTCCAAAACCATTTTAGGTTAACGACTTGAAGACTTCATTTGGGATTCGTGAAGCCAGATCCAACTATTTTCTCTGTAGTTGCGTATTCTGATTTTACTTGTTTTATCGTATTGAGTACTATCTTCTCTAAGATTTGCTCGAGATTTATCTTCGATAGGTAAGATATAAAAAGTAATCACAAAGATCTTCGTCTCATTCTTTGTGATTCCATAGTAACTTCTTCTACTACCATATAGTTAAGTTATTATGAGGTGATTGATATTTCTAGGCTGCTCTTCGGGAGTATAAGACCGGATTATCAATTAGTTCCTGTTCGCATTGATTTATCATAAGACGGAACAAAACTTCATAGGTAATTCTGTGGGAGACAGATTTATGTATCAAAATAGACTTATCTGTGGGAGACAGATTTATTTATAAGTCTTCGACTTTGGGTCGTAGCAACTCTTAGTTGTGGGTGAGATCAGCTTAGGGAATCAAGTGCGCAGAATCCGACGTGGTTCTAGATGCGTAAGGAACGCGAATGTACCTTAATCAGTGTGAAACTTGGTTAGGGCTCAACTACATTCCAGCCCGAAGTTAACTTGTAGTAGGCTAGTGTCTGTAGCGGCTTAATACAGTGTGGTGTTCAAATATAGACTCGGTCCCGGGGTTTTTCTGCATTTGCGGTTTCCTCGTTAAAAAATTTTCTGGTGTCTGTGTTATTTCTTTTCCGCATTATATTTTTATATATTTGAAATATTGTTAGAGCATAGCTCGGTTGAACCCACCAAGCGTTGGTATGTCAAGTTTGGTTGTCATATTTTAGTGACTCAAAACTCATCTAAAGTCGCTTGATTGTATACTATAGTCAACTTCGTTTAGGTTAGACTAGAAAGTCTAGGAATGTTGAGACATGCAAGTATTACTCCAAAGACCTGAAGAAAGTGAAGAAGAAGCGAACTACAACGAAAACATCATCCTTCCTCTTGAGGTTAGTAATATTGACTTGAACTGCTTTCATTCCTAACGTATCTTTCAAGTCGTGCTATATTGAAAACATAACTGTGAAGCTGTATATATTGTACACATTGTATGATACTCTAGTATTGTGACATGATCGTATTTGTATGATCATAGTATTAGGGAATTAGACTACGAAGTATAACGCTTATCTTATGAACTTCGTAGATATGACATCGACATAATCTTGTATATACTGTTTGATTATGTGAATAGGTTATGGTGAAGATTTCATCCTAGGAAACAATGTTTTACATTTGTTTAAATGAAGTGAAAAAGCGGGGGTCTAACAACCACACCCAATATTTCGCTTAGCAATCTGTATGGACAAACTCCAATATACTTTCTAGAGAATCTACTAGACATTCAAACTCAATCTAGATAAAAAGTATATCAAAGAGTTTATAGATTAATCTATCGATTTGATCTTTACTCAAGCAAATAGAAATCTGCGAGTCTTTATCAAAGAGAGATAACTTGGATGGTACCAAAGACCACTATCCAAGTGTCAATCAATTTAAATCAACAACCAAAAGGTCGGATATTCTAATTGATTGAACAACGCACAACCTGTGATATTTCAATTATATAAACAAATATAATGCGGAATAGAAATAACACAAACACCAGAATTTTGTTAATGAGGAAACCGCAAATGCAGAAAAACCCCGGTACCTTGTCCAGATTGAACACACACTATATTAAGCCCCTACAGACTCTAGCCTACTCTAAATTAAGTTCTTTCTGGACTGTATTTGAACCCCAATCAATCTCACACTGATCCAAGGTACAGTTATGCTCATACGCCTCTGATCCCAGCAGGATGCTAAGTACTTGATTCCTTTAGCTGATCTCACCCACAACTAAGAGTTGCTACGACCCAAAGTCGAAGACTTTAATAAACAAATATGTATCACACTGAAAAGTCTACAGAATAGATAAATCCGTCTCCCACGAATAAACCTATGAGTTTTGTTCCGTCTTTTGATAAATCATGGTGAACAGGAACCAATCAATAACCCGGACTTATATTCCCGGAGAACAACATAGTATTATTGATCACCTCATAATAATCTTAATCGACGCAGCGAAAAAAGATATTGCGGAATCACAAACGATGAGACGAAGTGTTTGTGATTTCTTTTCATTCTTGCCTATCGGAGATATAAATCTCAAGCCAATTATTTCAATTGTACTCGTACGATAGAAACAACAAGATAAGATCACACAACTACAAGAAAAGTAGTATCAGTCTGGCTTCACAATCCCAATGAAGTCTTTAAGTCGTTAACTTTGGTTTTAGAAGAAGAAAACCAAAGGTTAAAGGAGAATCGACTCTAGCTTAGCAAACTAGTATCACACGTAAAGTGTGGGGATTAGGTTTCCCAGTTGCTAGAGTTCTCCCTTATATAGTCTTTCAAATCAGGGTTTGCAATCAATGTTAGCTTAGTAACAAAGCATTCCATATTCACCGTTAGATGAAAACCTGATTAGATTCAAGCTAATATTTCTCAACCGTTGGATCGAAAACTTTAGCTTGTTACACACAAACGAAATGTTCAATTTTGGGTTTATGAACCGTTGACCGCTGTCGTAAGCGTCAAAAATAAATTACACTTTCTTACTACTCAAAATATAAATATAGCAAGGGCAAGAAAGGATCGATCCCACAGAGAGGTCTAGGTTGTCAAATTGTTATGGTTTCCTATATAAGTAACCCGGAAGAATTTCTGATTGTGTAAATAAAAATAAACAAAAAGCAAATAAAGTACGCAAATCAAGGATGTGAAATATTGGATAAAGGTTTCATCTTCAATTGTAAACAAGTTTATGAATATATGAATAGAATTCGTATTTAATCTCGCTATCATCAAAAGCCATAGAATACCTTATTGCAAGAATACTCCGTAATTTCCAAAGTTATCAACACACACATTAGGGCTGCGTATGTGAAATCTACCTAAAGAATAACCTAACGCCTTGCGCTAATCAAGTTCAATTCCTAGGAGCATTAAGTTTCAAAATAGGCTAATCAATGCAATTGTAATACATTGCGCAAACAATTCGAACAAAGGTCAATTTCTACATATGACTACGAGGATGTATCACTACAACCTAGAATCATATCATGCTACTCGTATTCAAGGTTATCGCTCGATGAAAACCCTAAAATAGCTATAGATATGGATGTGAGTTCAATCAATTCTAGACTCGACTAAACAAACATTCAATCATATTGCAATACTTCAATCATGCAATTATTATAACCCGTAGAAATCAAACGATAATATTGAGAGAAAACTAATTCATAAAAATCATAACTTGGTTGCAAAATCCAACTACATCTTCAACCAATAATAAAAACTTAGTTACTTGTGTTTTTGGAAATCATCATAGAAAGCAAAGAAGAAAACTATCATGTGAAACCCTAGACAACAAGTAGAAGTCTCCCTAATGGAGATATATCTAGGTTTAGAGAAAAAGTTCTATTTATATGCCTCTCCCAAAAGGATACCCAAAAGTAGGTTAAGTCTTCTCCAAACCCGTCTCAAATTCGTCCACCAAGCCCATGTGTGAGAAATATGTCTCTGGAATTTTGGGTCCAAAACTGGTCGCCGGATTTGCTGACGTCATCGCCGGAATCCGGTCGCCGGAAATTTGTCTCCGACCACATGAACTTGCCTCCGGCTACTGAAACTGTCACAAGAGAAACTTCCAGCACTCAACTCTCCTTCTCTGCAGTCCACACATTCACAAAAACCATTTTAGCCAATTTCTTGTTTCTTGCGAAAATGTACCCAAAAGCGTGGTCCGTAGCTCATATGTCCGGCCGCCAACTTTTCCATTCGACTTATACCCCTTTCATGATTCAGTGAAATATTATGATTCACACTTTAACTTCCGCAATCCGACATCCCGGGCTATGCTCACCGTCTCGCCATTTCTGCTGCGTTTTGCACAGTTTCTGCATTTTGGTTGCGACGCATGCTACACAGCTCAGGCCACAAACTCTGTCCATTCTCCACTATCAAGCTCATCTCTTCCCTGTCACATTTCAGTGTATTGCTGGAACCTGCTAAAGCCATTCAAACCATCAGTGCATTCAGTTACACCTCTATCTCAAATTCACCATTTCAGTTCTCATTCATTTCTTGTTCTTTCTCGTCGCCTTAGCAACTGACAGAACCAGCTTCCTCCACGCACCACCAGTCGCACCAATTATGCTCACTTCTCGCACAACTTCTGCAGCTTCATATACACAAAGACACGGAGCTTCGCAAAGACACCCATTTTAGCTTCAAGTCCTTCTCAACTGAAATCACCACCAAACCACCTGCAAATCTTTCACAGCTTAGCCCTCGCAGCACCATCGACATTTCAGCTCCTCAACCAATGCTTCATACTATCCCAGGTCCTGCAGTTCATTAATACAAACTCAGGCCGCTTCTGCCATCCAGCACCAGTCCATCTTAAACTCATACTGCACCAACTCAACGGAACCAGCAACGAGCTGCTTGAATCTTTCCATTGCATCCATCCTTGCACCTCAACCATCATCTCATTGTTGCCTTGATCCCTTTTCTTCCTAGATTTAATCCATAGAAACACAGCACATTGCAGCACAGCCAATCTGCAGCTTCAAAAACTCAACCAATGCCATCTGACTTCATAGTGCCTCGACCATTCTGCGAGTCCATCTCAGCTCCATTAGCAGCCCTGGCAACAGCTCTCATTCTTCCATGCTTCACCATTCCATCTGAGCTGCAACTCCTTCCCATCATTAATGACTACCCAAAGACTTGTACTCGATCACTAGCTCCTCCCTCACTCCTGCATTATCTTATGCATCTCTGCATTCATTCCCACACACAAATCACCACTGTTAACCTACGACCTGCCAACAATGGCACTCCCTGTATGTAGTCACCATTTCAATAGCAGTAGCATCATACACCTGTAGCTCCCTCTTGCCAGACCCCATCTTCTGCCAAATTCTGTACCAGCTACCACCTCTGCTCCCTTGTATTCCGCTCTGCCTCTCAGCTCTAGCACCACCAGGATTCGGCATAGCTCAGTTTCCCTCTTAGTTCAGCTCATTGAAGCACCACCAGACTCACAGCTATGTCAACCTCATCAGAAACCTTGTCTTGAATCTGGTTCCACCCGCCATCTCCCTGCAGCAACACCACCTTTCCTCCTTGCACACTTCATCCATTCTGCAGCTTCTCACTGCACCACACATCAGCGCACCATCACAGATTACCAACAACTCAGGCTCTCTGTCTCACAGCACCACCAACCGACTTCTCAGGATCACTCAATGTCACAGCAGCACACCCTTGAAATCTCCAGTTCAAGCTCATTCCTATCAGCTCTATTGCCCTCTTCCATGCTCTATCAAGCTTCTCCCTGGGTATCTTCCTCTGATACGTATTCTTCTCAGGCCAAACTCACGACAACACTGGTAGAGATAAGTCGCTAGTCATTCGAGCATTCACACAAACACCTTGTCTGCGTCTTGCTAATGATGGAGATACAACACCGAGGTTGATCTCCAAGCCATTCTAAACCTCCTTCCCCGCACAAGTACAATTTAATCACACAAACCCATTCATTTATAATCATTCATCGACTCTAAATCTTCTTTTATTCTTCAATGGCGAAACCCCAATTTCTTATCTCTGTTTTAATGACATCGCCCTTCGCACTTTGGTTGGAATTGTTGTCCAAATTATGCATTCATATACCAAGCTTTGTACTCGTCTCGACTTGGGTAACACATACACGAACCCATGGCCCCGGCGGCAAGAAACTTGACAAACAACCTAGTCGCAAAGGACTCAGTGCATCCGTAAGGGAACAACAAAAACTGATATGAACTACACTTGACCCAATTCTGTTTAGTTTAAGTAAAGGAGAGGTAGGTGGCCCTTAACGAACTGTCGGCCTGCCTTTAGTAATTCTGTCAGCTGGTTACCCCTTAACCTTAGCTAGGCTCCCATTAATATTAGCCGATGAAATGACCGGTTTACCATTCCGAGTTCTTCTTTTGCCCATAACTTCTTCATACGAGCTCCGAATGACTCCGTTCTTTCGCCATTATCTTCATCTTCTCGTCCTCTACACAATGAAAAGTAGAAATCTTGTATTTGAACGAGTTCCACTGGGTCTTTGGCCCTTCTTCACTTGTGACTTCACTTTTGTAGCCATTTCCACTTCTTTTTGCTCCAAATGACTCCAAAACACCTGATAAACTCAAAAGTAAACATAAGATACATAATTCACACAAAAACTCGCAAAGAAAGCATAAATACTCGATATAAAATTAGGTGTTTATCACGCCTATCAACCGTACCCAAACATTAACATTTGTTGGTTCAACAATAGTCAACCAAATGGTTAGCCATATGATCACTCTCATATCAACCATATTCTTCTTCACCATAACTAGTTCAAATGACTCAAATGAACTAGTTAGAGAGTTGTTCAATTGCTTAGATCTTATGTAACTACACAAGACACAACGAAGCAAAAACGGTTTGATTCACTCCAATCGGTTCATGAACTTTATAGCCACGGTTTGCAAAAGCATTCCTTAGTTTATATAAACATGAGTTCAAGAACAACCGGTTTTAGATATAACCTACTCAAGTTCACGGACTGGGTTCGCGGACTTAAGCTCATGGAAGGAGTACACAAACTCCAGCAGAAATTATCGGGTGAGAACTTCCGCCAGTTCGCGGACTTGGCTTGCGCCACTTCCATTTCTCTTGATCAACAAAGTTCGCAAACTTTGGTTCAAGGAATAAAGACTTATACATATATGTGTTTCCACAACAATGCTTATATCCTACTAATGGTTATGTAATCTAAAATCTCATTTCAATCATTGAAACATTCTCAGAGAACGTTATATAGCCGTTATTCACAGACTATTTTTCGTCAGAGCAATTTCCAAAGTGATTGAAACATATCATGACTTTCTTCACTAGGTAAAGATGAATTCGGTTAAAGCGAAAGCTTACCAACACATATTTCGAGAAATAGATAGGCGAGTTAAACTCGGCTCGAAATAACAAATGTGTATAATGAAAGTCTATACGTCTAAACGACTTTTGTCTCAAGAGTATGAGATAGAGTAAATAGACTTTTGAGTGACAGATAAGTTAAAGTCTCCACATAACTTTTAGTCGATGAAGTTCTACCGGTTCCTAGAGTAGTCCTTCGTCTTGTATGATGATCACCATGGAGTTCTTGAGCTCAACTACACTTTTTATCCTAGTCCGAGACCTTTAGCTACGTAGGCTATAAATCAAGACTTATAATTTTGATCACTAACATTGACAAACATGATTGAGATAGCAACGCATGCGAGTTCGACCGAGCAATGCTCTAACAGGAAGTACATTCATGAACTTGTTTTATGAATCGAAAGGGAAATCATTAGGCTTATTGGTACGGCTATTCATTACAAATCTTTGGATTACCAATATGTGTGAAATGGTAGAACCGATCATAACTTTGTTATGTATCTTGGTATAACTAATCACAATGCATGACTTATGATTTGGTATGACTAGTTTTTATTAATTAGTGTAACCGATCCTAAGTAATCACCATTAGATGGTATGATCGATATTTTTAATTGGTGTGACCGAGCACAGAGTGTTGTGTAATCGATCCTTGTAATTAGTGTAACCGGTCCTGGTAATTGGTGTAACCGATCCTGGTAATTGGTGTAACCGATCCTGGTAACTGGTGTGACCGATCACAAGCAATACCATGAGTATATGGTAACCGGCCCTGGTAATTGATGTAACCGATCCTGGTAACTGATGTAACCGGTCCTGGTAACTTGTGCAACCGATCACAAGTATTTCCATATTTAGGTATAACCAATCCTAGTGATTGGTAGAACCGATTGAACCCATGTATGTGATTTGATTTGATCAATCACATAGTGATCTTGGAATACATGTGAACCAATTCTAAACTTGTTTGGAAGTGTGGTATAACCGATTCCAAGAATGTAAATCCATGTAAATATGAATAAGGATTTACAGTGAAAAGATGTCAACATACTTTGAACACGTACAATAACTATTATCATTTATTGTTAAAAGATATTCCTTAGTACTCAAGAAGGTCATGTGCCGAAATAAATTGAGAATCTTTTAATTAAGGTTTTTGGTTTTATATGCTTTAATTACTAATTGGAGATTTTCTATTGAGAGATTTCGGAAATTTTGGACAAGCATTTAAAACCGAATTTTGCTATTCATTGCATATCTTGAGAATATTTTCGTTTTGGAAATTCCTTGATGTCCAAACATCCTTGGTCTATAAATACCTAAGTTTGCATTTAACAAACTATCCTAAGAGCCAGGCAAACTTCATCTTTTTGTTGTTTCTGGTGGAGCCGTCTAATCGGAGAGGAAAGTATCCTAATTAGGTGAAATCCCTTACGACCGCTCGTTTAAAGACTTCTGTGGGATCAAGAAGCTCTACGAGTACCGTTGGTGGAAAACTAGATAATTGCAGGGTTATTAGTTTTCGATTGATTTGATCTTTGATTGCACCTAGTTTGTTTATTCTTGAGAATCTTCTCTTCTGATATAAGATTCACTCAAACTAGATCGAAGTATCGACGGGATCTTTAGTGTTGGAGCACTGCTCAGTCGAACTCGCAAGCATTGCTATCTCAAGCTTGTTTTTCAATGTTAGTGATCAAAACTATAAGATTGTGTAGTTGAGCATTAGACTTCACGACGTTCATCATTTGAAGATGAAGAACTACTAAGGAGGGTTGTGGAACTTCATCAACAAAAGGTGTTGTTTTGGGGTAAAAACTGATTCTATTGGAAATGGTAAATTTGGGTGTGCCGCCGAGAAATGAATCTAAACCCTAAACAAATGCATTGCACGGGAGTACTTTAGATTCAAGAGATCAATCTGTACAATCCTGGCCTAAACCAAGAAATGGTCGTTCCAGTCTTGCTTCAGTCACAAAGTGAAGGAGGAAGGGTTGATCTTAGGGAGGGAAGCGAAGAAGGTGTTGAGATGAAAATATTGAATTTTGAGGGTGTGGCTGTTTTATAACTTGTATCAGAATTTGGAACTGGCTTGTGGAATGTAAGCTATCAGTTCTTTTTTTTTTTTGTGTTTTTCTGAATACTTGTGTTGTTGTTAACCAAAACTGTCCTGTTGGTCGAAATAGGTTGAAAAGTGGGGTTGTGGAGAAGTGGGGTTGTGTAAAAGAAGTGGAGACAGTTAAGTAGTGGATAAGTGGGGTTGTGTAAAAGCGGTTACCATCACGTTCCTATTGTGAGGGGAAACTGGTTAACCTTACACCTGCTATTCTCTTACTGCTATTATTCGTCCGCTCTTTCCTGACACTTTCTTGTAATGGGCGCGTTGCACGCCCATTACAGACCAATACCCTGATGACCATCCCCCAGTTTGTCACATGTTTGATGTCTCGAGTGTTTCGTGTAAAAATGTGCAACAGGTTGCTGAGTGGGTCTGATGTGCAAGACCTAGTTATTCTGACCAATCGCACGCAAGCTAGGCGGTATAATGACATAGTGGCGCCTGTATAGTGACATAGTGGCAAAGTGGCAAGTTGGCGCCTGCTAGTGGCACAATGGCAAAGTGACGTCTGCCAGTGGCTAAGTGGCGAGGTGGCGCCTGCCAATGGCGTAGTGGCAAAGTGGCGCCTGCCAATGGCATAGCGGCAAAGTGGCACCTGCCAGTGGCATAGTGGCGAAGTGGCGCCTACTATATCTTGGCATATTGGTGTTAGATCCAAATATGGCTCAATGATATTAGCTCTAGTTGCCACATCGAACTTAATGCCTAGGTGATGTTATTTGGCATGGGACGACATAGCGGTCTTAACCAAATTAGGGTTTGGCATGTCAAAGCCCTAATTAGTGTGTGCGGCTATGTTTACGCGATGACCACTAGGTGTTGGCGCGGTTTGGCCTCATTCTAAATATGTGTGGCGCATTTAGAACGACCTGATTGGTCGATGGAAAGGGGGCCGGCCTCATTCTAAATGCGGATGGCGCATTTAGAGCGACCTGATTGGTCGATGGAAAGGGGGACGCCAAGGGATACATGGAGCGTGGCTATCCGGCTACAGGTGGTGCGTGCTAGGACGAACTGGCTATCCATGTGGCGCGGCCATGCCTCCTCTTGTTGCTGCTCCTATTTGCCGCAACTCCTCTTTTATTTCGTGCTTTCTGATTTTTGGTAGGACTTTGCTCCTACTAGTCCATGGCGGATTAATTTCCTAGCTTACCTAGGTTTGGTCTCGAAACAATACGGTTCGAGATATTGCGCAGGCGCAAAAACCTCATTTTTGCAAATAGGTAAAATTAGGTTAGAAAATTGAATTTCGTGAGTGACACAAACTTAAACAATTTTCGATAAATTATTTGTGCGTTGGCACAAGAAATCTCTTTATCGTAGAGCGGTACAACTTGCGTGTTCCCGAGTATTTTCATGCGGATCTTAATATTGACACTTCGAAATTCATGCTACTCCGCTGCGAGTGAACAGTAATTGTCATGTCATACCAATATTAAGAGTTCAGCTGGGGAACATAGCATAGGAAAATACTCAACCGGCTGTACATTAGTGAACAATGCAAGCGGGAGTTTAATAACATTTATAGAATATTTGGGATTGTTGCTACATGCACCATTCTGGATAAATTTTATATACATATACTGAATTGCTCAATACATATGTAAGTAAAGAGGCTTGGGCGCTCATCACTCTTAAATGGCTCAGCTTCTTTGTAGAACGACGGCGCATTTAATACAGAGTTTTACAATCTTAGCCCTGAACTAAAAACCACCATCAACATGTATGTGGAGACTGAAACTCATCTATCACTTGGAAAGTCTATTTCTACTCTATCTCCTATACTGAGACATAAGTCGTAATGCTATATAGTTTCTACTATACACATTTGATATTTCGAGCTGAGTTTAACTTGCTTACATATTTCTCGAAATATGTGTTGGTAAGGTTTCGCTTCAACCAAGTTCATCTTATATTCTTGACAAAATTCAAAAGATGATCATGTGAAAATCGCCGAGCAACATCTTACATGGCTTGTGTGATACAATTATTTGGTGTAGACTTGGAATATTTCGTTATGATTATTTCAATAACTTGAAAATTGCTTTGATGCTAATAGTGTGTGAAAACGGCTATTGTCACCCTCTAAGAAAGTTTCAATGATTGAAATACAGTTTAGAACACTTAACCAACATTGGATAATATACATGTTATGCACTCTTGCATATATGTGATCCATATCCGGGAACCTAAGTATACGTACCCGTACGCATACTGGCGTAAGGTTTAGGTCCGGAAAATTCAGCTGGGTCTGGAGGTGTGCATACCCGTTCGCATACTGGCGAAAACCAAACTTGGTCCGACTACTTAAATATGCGTACATGTTTGCATACTTGAGTGGTTAAAGTTCTAAAATCGGTTGGGACATGAAATAATACATTTATATAATAAGGAATGCATTCTTTGCAAACTGTGGCTATAATGTTCATAAATTGATTTGAGTGAATCAAACCGATTTTGCTTCAATTGTGTTCTTGTATACTTCTATGAGAATATAGCAATTGAAAAACTCTATAACTAGTTTCATTTGAGTCATTTGAACTAGTTGTGGTTAAGATGAATAAGGTTGATATAAGAGTGTGCATATAGCTAACCTCGGTTAAATACTGTTGAGCCAACATAGTGTACACGTTTAGGTACGGTTACTCAAACCTAAATGAAGGTACATTTCATTTGTGTATAACAAGCTAAGTTCGATCTAACAGTTGAAAGATATTAGCTTGAGTCTAATCAGGTTTTCATCTAACGGTGAATATTAAATGCTTTGTTACCAAGGTAACTTAGACTGCAAACAATGATTTGAAAACTATATAAAGGAGAACTCTAGCAACTGGGAAACATAATCCCCCCACCTCCTGTGTGATACTAGTTGCGTACTAGAGTCGATTCTCCTTTAAACTTAGGTTTTTCATGAAACCCTGTAGGTTAATGATCGGTTGTCAGCCGAGCAAAAATAATTTCACTTTCTCACTCTACTAAATTTAAATGAAGTACGTGGTAAGAAAGAGTTCGTTCCCACAGAGAGACTTTTGTTGTTATAAAAATTCAGTTTCTTAGTAACCAAAGGGGGGATTTTTGTTTAAACAAAGCAATGAAAATAATTGAAAGCAAAGTAAATATGAAAATAATTAATAAGAAGAACGTATTGGTCACGGGATAGTATCATTCACAAACATGTATTTTCATCAATGACTAGAATTGATAATTTAATCTCTCATTTACTAAAAATCCTAGGATACCTTAATCGCAAGAATATCCCGCTAATTCCCTGATTTCATCACAACCACATTAAAAGATGCATATGTGAATTCTTCCTAGAAAGCAACCTAAAGTGTAAAAGCACAATTAAGTTTAACTCCCTAAAAGCAATAAGGTCTATGGAATAAGATAAGGCAATCGAACGTGTAAAAGCACTAATTCAATTTAACCAAGGTTATGATTCATTTGTGACTAGTAGGATATATCACTACAAGCACTATCCACAATTATGCTACTTAGAATCAGGGATAAACAACTTTTTCGTATTGAAAACCCTAATTTAGCTTTAGAAATGAATGCAAATCGGATTGATTCCGGACTTAACCAAACAAACAATCAAATCATATGACAATATAAACCATGAATCATAAACAATAACTTATTGAGACAAAACTAATTCATAGATTCAAATAACATGTTGAGAAATCCACTTTATCCCATAACCAATAATATGTGTTTAGATACTCATAGGTTTTGAGTTCATCATAATCATAATCAATAATAAAAATAATGAAGAAGGTGGAAAATAAATGAAAAGCAAACCCTAGTCGCCGCTCTCCAAAACTCCCAGTAGAAAATACGTCCTCCAAAAGAAGAAGCTTTTCCTTTTTGTAGTCTTTCCTCTTTCCAAAACTAGGTCTTCAAAGCCCAAAGTCCAAGTGGTCCACCAAGCCCATATGCGAGGTATACCCATGTGAAAATATGTCCCAAAAATAGTCACCGGAAAACTGGTATTATGGCCGGAAATTGGCCGGAGAAGTGACCGGAAGAGAGCTCAGGTGACCGGCAAAGTCCACCCGGTCACCGGTCACATATCAGTAAACCGGGTTAACTGTGTCAACTCGGAAAGTCAGACCGAGTCAGCGAATCAACTCAGTGACATCATTGGGTGAGTCATTGCCAGAGCTGTGTTGCACAATGTTTGCACACCTCAATCTCAGTCCAGCCATGATGGCTCTGCATTCTCTCAATTCTTCCCTGTAGTTCTGTAGCTTCAACAACAACATCCTGCAATCTTCCATTCCTCCTTTCCTAGCTCGATTCATAACTCTATAACACCTAAGCAATGTCGCAACAACAGTGCACCACTTACTTCTCATCTCCGCATCATTCATATCATAACTTGCGACTTCAAGTATTCTCTATAATCTGCAATCAACACCAAGCACCCGCAATGCCATTGCACCGCACCAATGTCTCTCGCAAACACAAACATGGCTGTTACATAACCTTCAGCTGTGTAAAACCATCAGCTCCTTCCCAAGCCATAACTTCACTTCAGTTAAATCCCTGGCCAATCACCAGCGATTACTCCCTTGACTGTGATTTCCATTCCAATCCATTCAACACACAACAACACCACCAGTTCATCCATGCAAATGCTCCACTTCCGGCTGCTGCTCATCGAGCACAGCATACTCGAGCCATTCCATTCTCTGCATTGTATCTCAAGGCCAACACCAATTCAGCTGCAATATGTAAACCTAACATTCATCTAACCTTCTTTCATCCGCAATCATCCATCACTCAGACAACATCACTACCATCTGAACTGCAACCTCAGTCTGTTGTAGAGGCCAACAAACTCAACACCTGCAATCACTCAATTCCATGTAACACCACAACATAAATCTGTACCATCATCTTGCCAGTAATCCATCATATCCACCAGTACCAGTACAAGTACCAACAACAACTCTGCGGCAGACTCAACCCAGTTCAGTTCAGCTGCACCTAACATACATCTAACGAACCAAGCATTCATCGTCAGTCTCTTCTAGACAGCGCCACCAGTTCAATCAGTCTCATGACGTGCAATACTGCTTAGCTGCATCATTATCACCACTTCCTTGAAGTCACCAATGTCTTGCAATTTCACTACCAGATTCATCTCAAAGCCACTGCACTTTTGTAGCTTCTTGACCCTGCAATTTTATCAGCCTATCATGCATCTACACTTCCCATTCATATCAGCACCATTTGAGCCTTGCCTTAACTGCAGCTATCTGTAGCTTCTTAGTTTCCATTTGCAGCACCAACAAGCACAGCACACCCTTTCTATAGTAGCAATTCCAACTGCACTGCAATTTGTTGCTCTAGTTCAGTACCACAATCATTCTGCAGCTCACTTACGGTCCAGTGAACTATCATAGTCCTTCTGCAACTTCATAACCACTTGAATCGTCACAAATGACGCAACCTAACCACCCACGCTGCATTCAAAACTGTCAATTCTTGCTTCTGCAGCACACCATCACCAGTTGCACAACATATACTCTCAACCTGCCGCAACTGCGTAATCTAAATATTTGAAACTAACAACAACACCTCAAGACTAATACTCCAGCTCAGTTACCCCTGCAATTCAACACATATTCAACCCACACAATCCATTTTAATCTTCATCATTCTGCTGTAAGAGACTCCATGGATTCTTAGCAGAAACCCTTTCAGTTCTTCTCAGCTTCAATCGAATTCACAGTAAACCCATTCAACCCATCTTTTCGAACCCAAATCAACCTGCAATATTGAGTTACCACATTCACTGCACTTCTCAAACCGAACTTTATATTCAACTGCATCAGTACTTCATAGTTCAAGCCATTCTTCCATTGCAGCAGCAACGCTGCCTTCTAGTCTTACACAATTCCACCTAATCCATGGCAATCATCTGCAACAGCCGTAACATCTCTTCCTTGACTCGAGCTCATATTCGAACCTCCATCTCACCTGCAATGCCATTATTGACCTGAAATACTACACTGCACAGACTAAATCCATACACCAGCTTCATTTGTAGTTCAGTTCACTGCATCAATTACTCAGCTGCACTCTCCTTTACAATACCAATTTAGCACCATGTCTAAATCCTCTCTGTGACAAACTTTAGCCAAGACAATACCCATAGCAACATCAGTTCATATACATCACAAAATCATCTTTTAATTCCTCATCTGCAATTTCTAGTGACAACCAATTCAAATACCCATCGAACCAACACCACAGATCTTGAAATCTCGAATCTCTCCATTCTTCAATTTGCAGCATCAATTTCATACAGATTCAAGACCTAATTTGAGTTACCACCTCTCTTAATTTTCCCATCAGAAGACTAATCAAAACCCATTTGAATCTCGACTTTAATCGTCACTTTCATCCCCAGTACACAATAACGATTCATCATCCGAATCTCCCCTGTAATTTCTGCAACAGCTGCCACATCTAACCCCATCTCCTGTTACAGAAACCCAACCTCTATTTCTCCTCAGTTTCTCAAATCACCAGCCACCAACCCATTGATTCAACCTAATCAGTTTATCACCAGATATATCAGATTCCACCAATTTCATCTCTGATTCTCACACAACAATTCACGGCCAAAACAGCTGAATCAATGGTGCAGCCGCACTCTTTTATTCCTTCTCTGAGTTTGAGAATAATGATTGGGAAATAATGCCCACTGAATTCTAGGGTTGTGTAGGAATGGGAGTGGCTACACCCACTCAGGTGAAATAGATAAGGGGTTACCCAGAAATGACTCTAAGCACCCATAAATAGGAAAAGGGCCAACCAAATGACAGCCCCTATGTTGTTTTGTATCGACTCCCATGTCCCTCGCCTGTGAATCGGTCTTTTTGCCATTTTCGCTCCAAATGAATTCATAATACCTGATAACTCAAAACTAAACATAAGAGATGCAATTCACAAGGATAATAGCAAATAAAGCATAAATACTATATATAAAATTAGGTGTTTTAGACACCTATCAAATTCCCCCACACTTAGACTTTGCTAGTCCTCGAGCAAATGAAACAAAACTTATTCTAAAATATACATACAACTCTCGTGAGGGTTTACTAGAGATATACCCACAAAACCTACTTTTCCAACTTACTAGTTCTCCGTAATGATAGCATCCAACGCGCTAAGAATACATAGAGATTCTGCACACTAGTCATAAGAAGTTAGACACATATATGAACACAATCTCATCCTTAAAAGTTGAGAGAGAAATAGCCATCCCTTATCGAAAGAAATTCGGGTTCGGAGTGATCAAAAGTCTCGACTCTGCCTTACAAGAAAGGGTTTTATGAAATTGCTCTCAATGATAAACAGCTTTTTATGGGTCACACATGTGTCCAGTTAGGAGTGAAGAGAGACTCCTGTGACACTTTTGTTGATGGTGGGTTTTCATTTGAGGTTAAATTTGTAAAAACCAGAAAAAATCATGCGCTGACATCTTGTAAAAGATAAAGCCATTTATAAGTGTTGGATACTCCCTCACTTAATTCACCAAGAATGGAGCATGTGGCAACAATCCCATTCTGTGAATACATGAAATTCCTCCAGGTTGGAGCATGTAGCAACAATCCCATCCTGTGAATTTCATATCATCCTTGTATTTCAAAAGTACTCATTATCGGTGTGGCATGACGACCGAGTGTTACTCTTCTGAGTAACACGAACCTCCAAGCACTATAATGAAACCATGTACGAAATACCCGTGCACAGACTCTCGGTGTGTTATACTAGCCCGATTGAGCCCCTCTCGGTGTGTTATACTAGCCCGATTGAGCATCCTGACCGACCGTATCGGTCCGGATATGATCTCGATCGCATCATCCAACTCCATAAGCATGATTGGATGACCCCGGATCAATTCCATCACCCCCCAAGCGGTATGGAATACCCACGACCGACCCCGCATGGTCGGTCATTGGCCTAGCTTGCCAAGAAACCGTCCATACCAAGCATTATGGACGGAAAACCCTAAATTAGGGTTTGCGGCATATTACATGTGTTGCAAAGAAGTCTCAACCGTCCATCTTCGCAGGTATAGATGGAGGGTATAGATGTAGATTCAAAGGGCCCAGAGCATGTCAACACGATCACCGTGGGCCCGCCTACACACTTGACCAATCGGTCAAAACCAACCATGGTTGGTCGTGACAAAATTGTCACCCAAACAAGAGATGACGCACGACTTTGAAAGCCAAAATTAGGGTTTCAAGCCATCACGCGCGTCCATCTTCTCCGACACGAATGGAGGGTCACAGATTAGATTAAGCAGGTCCGGTCATACCAGCATGACCACCGTGGGCCCATCTACCTCCTCATGTGTTCGGCCAAGGCATATCATGCCTGGTCAATCCAAAACATGCGCCCAAACTAGCGTGGCCACGCCTCCCAAACCACAAATTGATCTTGACCGCTCAACTTCGCCGGACGATTTGGGTGGCTCGGATCATGTTTTAATGGGATATTCAGGTATAGGCATGAACACCAGCTTGCCATCTTCACGTCAAACCAATCGGCCAAGACCGACCAAGTTAGGTCGTCTTGGAACGCGCGCCGGAAAAGAGCATGATGCGCGGCCTTTTGCGGCATCAATTTCCTATTGCAAAATCGATCTCAACCACTCCTCTTTCCCGGTCAAATTGAGTGGCCTAGATCGCACCTTCATGGGACAGTGAGACATGGATGTGTACACCGGCATGCTATCTACATGCACGCCCGGTCGGTCCTCTCCGAAATCCTTCCCATGCTTGGTTTCGACCAAGCTGAAGAGTGATGCTTGCGCACCTCTTCAAAACCCTAATTTCATTAACGGTCGCAGATGAGTGTCTCAAAGATCATCTCATCCGTCCAACTTCACCAGCCTAGTTATACAACCATGGTCAGGAGTTAATTGGTCAGTGAGGCATCATTACCCATCACTTTACCACACCATGATGCATCACCTGCATAAAATACACACGATACTTCACAAGTATCGACTTCCTGAATAACGCAGTTATTCAATTCAGCGTTACATGCTATCTTTCGTGGATCCACGATCCACACATTCCATACATCAATCATGTCACAAACTGGGGGGATACATATCGGGGTATTGGTCTGGCGGTTTACAGCGTGCAGCGTGCAACGCGCCATTACAAGAACGTGTTAGGAAGTCATGGACGGTTAGAGATGAACAGGAGAAGTGGGCAAGACTGGTCGTGTGGCACCGACGCACAACTCCACTACTCCGTCACTCCACTTCCTCCACTTCCCACGAGAGACGTGAATAAGGCTCAATGACTTGTATAAATAGGTTCTCCGCCCTATTTCAAACAACAACACAAGTCCAGACGAGACGGAGAAAAACCAAGTGTTAATACAAAAACGTATTCAAACACCCGAGCTTGCTTGCATCAATCACAAGCCTGCTCACCTTTCTGTTACAAGTCATAAGCAAGCCAACACCTTCACAATCTCAACACCTTCTTCGCTTCCCTCTCTAAGATCAACCCCATCTCCTTCACTTTGTGACCGAAACAAGTCTGGAACGGCCATTTCTTGGTTTAGGCCGGACTTGCACTGATTGATCTCTCGAATCTACAAGCACTCACCACGCAGTGCATTTGTTTAAGGTTTAAATTCATTCCTCATCCACACCCCAAATTACCAAATTCTGCAGGAGTAGTTTTCACCCATAAACAACCTTGAATGGTAGGAAGGCAAAAACCTTCCGAATAGTTTTGAAAACCCACATCTTTTATTCATATAAAAAACCATTTTTTATGACGATCTCTAAGAAAGGAAATCAACCACTTAACGAAGGTGGGAATATGCTTACTTACCTTATTATCCGTTCGACGTGCAGTTAACACCACTCTCACAGCATCCATAGAAACGTCTTCGATCTTCAATCCTTGTCTTCATCTTCGTCTTCGGTCTTCAACTCTCGATGATAACTCTTGAACTTCATAGAATCTTGACAATGTGATTCTTTCCTCTAATTCCTTGTTGCTTGAAACTTCATTATTGATATTCCTTCTTTCCATTGGCTTTATTGAAAGAACAAAACTAAAAACGAACCAGAATATGATACAACACATTTTTCTTGTCTTTTTATATATATATATATATATATATATATATTTTTAATGAGACGAGAGAAATAAAACAAATACAAAATGAAAACAAAATAATAAAACTAATAATGCACCTAACAAAATTTTCTCTTGTCTTTTTTTTTTTAATGAGACAAGAGAAATAAACACAAACTGAAAATAAAAATAAAATAAGTACAAATGGCCATGGTGTAAGTACTTTACCACTTGATTCTTCACAACTTGTATGTCTTGATATCATAAACTTCTCGAACTCTCATCCTTGATAATCTTCGCTCTTGTATATAGTCTTCAACTTGTAAAAATTCTGCTCCTTGTCTTTTTGCTATACTTGAATATGAAATCTGCTCATTTCTGTACCGTTGCTTGTAAACCTTGAACGTCTTCAACTTTCCTTCGAATTTGTGATGCTCCTCTTGTTGATGATGATGGTGTTTCTATGGACCTGTTGGTGTAGAGAGAGATAAAGTGGATGGTGCTAACTGCGAACAAGATTACAAGTGGTATGTAAGTTATCAATTCGATGTCACCATCATGATTGATAAAATAGCACTCAAGAGATCAAAATAGTGCTTCTATTGGTGGGAGGTTGGGTAGCTCACCATTCTACCCGGAGTTTACGTACGGTGACACACACTCTAAAAGCACAAATTTAGACATGTACAAAGAAGTGAAGGTCGGTGCCTCTCATGATGTAACATGGGTAGTCTCCACTATAGGGGACCACTACTCTAATACCGAATTCAGTTTGCACCTTATTTGCCACTGGCATGATTAAATCCAACTTTAACTCTCATACAAGTAAGAAACCCGATCATGTTCTCTATCATCTCTAAGTTCAGTCACTCTTATGAGAATCTCGATGTAATCTTAGCGACATGTATACTATGTGACTCTAAACTAACTACAAGTTGGAGTTTTTTATTTACTAATTTACAAAAAATTGAAAAAATTGAAATTTTTACAATGCAAATGCTTAACCACTCCCCCACACTTAAACTTTACATTGTCCTCAATGTAAATTGAGTCATCCAAAGTAAGTCAAGGTGGGAAATCCTACATGATATGTGACAAGAAATCAGAAAAAATAAAAACAAGACAAGAAAAACTAAAAACAAAACAAGAAATAAATACAAGACAAGAAATACTCATCCTTTGGGTTGCCTCCCATTTAGCGCTTGGTTTAAAGTCGTCAGCCCGACTATCTCATTGCTTTCAATGACTCCTCCAGAGGGAGTACCTCCACAAAGTTAACTCCTTCCACCACTTCGGAAGTGAAATTCTCATAATATGGTTTCAACCGGTGCCCATTAACTTTAAGTTCTTTTCCAGTAGCTATGCTACGAATTTCCACTGCACCATGAGAAAACACATTAGTAACAATAAAAGGTCCGATCCATCGTGACCTTAATTTATCCGGAAATAATTGCAAGCGAGAATTAAACAAAAGCACTTTCTGCCCAATAAAAAATTGTTTTATAGAAATCATAGTATCATGAAAGGCCTTCGTTTTCTCCTTGTAAATGCGTGAGCTTTCAAATGCATCATTGCGAAGCTCCTCTAGCTCTTGGAGTTGTAACTTCCTTTGCTTTCCATCCCCATCCATCTCCATGTTGCGTTGTTTAATAGCCCAAAACGCCTTATGCTCTATTTCAACGGGTAAATGACAAGGTTTACCGTACACAAGCCTAAAGGGAGACATCCCGATAGGTGTCTTGTATGCGGTTCTATAAGCCACAAAGCATCATTAAGTCGCATACTCCAATCCTTCCTTGTTGGATTCACCGTCTTCTATAGAATGGATTTCACCTCCCGGTTGGAAACCTCGGCTTGTCCATTTGTTTGGGGATGATAAGGTGTTGCAATCTTGTGCGACACATTATACTTCTTCAACAAGCTTTGTAAAATCCTGTTTTTGAAGTGAGAACCCCCATCGCTAATTATGGCTCTTGGAATTCTAAACCTTGCAAAGATATTAGTTTGCACAAAATCTGAAACCACTTTAGAATCATTAGTTGGGGTGGCCTTAGCTTCCACCCATTTAGAGACATAATCAACTGCAAGTAAGATATAAAAATTCCCATGGGAATTGACAAAAGGACCCATAAAATCAATACCCCATACATCAAAAACTTCAATAAATTGAATAAAAGTTTGTGGCATTTGATTTCGGGCACCTAGATTGCCTGTTCTTTCGCACCTATCACAAGTTGTACAAAATATATACACATCCTTGAACAAGGTTGGCCAATAAAAACCACTTTCAAGTACCTTGTGAGCGGTTCTCTTACTCCCAAAATGTCCTCCACAAGCATAGGAGTGACAAAAAGACAAGATAGAATTAAATTCAGATTCGGGAACGCACCTTCTTATTACTTGGTCACTACAATGTTTCCACAAGTATGGATCATCCCATATGTATTGGTTTCCTAACTTCTTAAGTTTGTCCCTCTCAGCACGAGACAAGTTCTTTGGGATTTGGCTAGACACTAAGTAATTGACAATATCGGCATACCATGGTTCTCCAAAGGCAATTGAGAATAGTTGCTCATCCTGGAAACTTTCACGCAATGGGATAACTTCCTTGTCCACAACAAGATGGCTCAAGTGATCCGCAACGGTGTTCTCAATTCCTTTCTTATCCTTGATTTCAATATCAAACTCTTGCAAGAGTAAAATCCATCGTATGAGCCTCGGTTTCGCTTCTTTCTTCATTAGCAAGTACCTAAGTGTTGCATGATCAGAAAAGACAACAACTTTTGTACCAATTAGATAAGAGCGAAACTTTTCCAAAGCAAAAACAATGGCTAACAACTCTTTTTCAGTGGTTGTGTAGTTTTGTTGGGCCTCATTTAACATTCTAGAAGCATAATAAATAGCATGAGGTATCTTCCCCACACGTTTCCCAAGCACCGCACCAACCGCATAATCACTTGCATCGCAAATGAGCTCATAAGGCTTTCTCCAATCCGGTGGTTTAATGATAGGGGCTGAAATCAAAAGTTCTTTCAAACGATTGAATGCCGCCATACACTTTTCATCAAAGTTAAAAACCACATCTTTTTGCAATAAGTTGCAAAGTGGTGATGCTATCTTGGAAAAATCCTTGATAAATCTACGATAAAAACCTGCATGACCAAGAAAAGAGCGTATCTCCCTCACCGTAGTGGGAGGGGTTAAAGAACGAATAAGGTCTATTTTAGATTTATCAACTTCCAAGCCTTTAGAAGATATTATATGGCCTAAAACTATGCCATGAGTTACCATAAAATGGCACTTCTCCCAATTCAGCACACGGTTTGTTTCAACACATCGTTCAAGGATTAGAGACAAGTTGTTCAAGAAAAGGTCAAATAAATCACCAAAGACACTAAAATCGTCCATGAACACTTCGATTATGTTTTCAACATATTCTGAAAAGATACTTACCATACACCTTTGAAAGGTAGCTGGAGCATTGCATAAGCCAAAATGCATCCTTCTATAAGCAAAAGTACCGAAAGGACAAGTGAAAGTGGTTTTCTCTTGATCCTCCGACGCTATCACAATCTGATTGTAACCTGAATAGCCATCAAGGAAGCAATAGTAAGAGTGTCCAGCTATACGTTCAAGCATTTGATCAATAAAAGGTAAAGGAAAGTGATCTTTTCTAGTGGTGGCATTCAATTTTCTGTAATCTATACAAACCCTCCATCCGGTTTGCACACGAGTTGGGACAAGTTCATTCTTATCATTCTCCACCACCGTCACACCTGATTTCTTTGGTACTACTTGTACCGGGCTCACCCACTTACTATCGGATATGGGGTAGATACCACCCACGTCCAAAAGCTTGAGTATCTCCTTTTTCACAACTTCCATCATAGGGGGATTCAAACGACGTTGCGCTTCCCTTGTAGGCTTTGCATCGTCCTCTAAACGAATCTTGTGCATACAAACGGCCGGGCTTATACCCTTGATATCGGCGATTGTCCATCCTATGGCCGTCTTGTACTTCCTTAGCACCCTTAGAAGTTTTTGCTCCTGTAATTCACTAAGCTTGTTAGAAACAATCACAGGTAACTCTTCATTATCACTCAAGTACAAGTACTTTAGGTGATCGGGAAGAGGTTTCAATTCTAACTTTGGAGATTTAACAATTGAAGGTACAAGTTTTTCATCACTGCATGGTAAAGAAATAAAAGAGATGTTATGAGTTTCCGAGCATCCTTGTAGTGAATTAAGATCACCAAGGGATTCCTTGACTTCATTACCACACTCTACACCATTATCCATAGATGTAGTTAAAACGGTTTCCAAAGCATCTTCACCATTCAACTCAAACACTTGTTGTGCCAATGTATCCATAACATCAATGGAGAAACAAGAGTAGACATCGCTAGGATATCTCATCGTCTTGAAAATGTTGAAACATACTGTTTCTCCATCAAACTCCATTGTTAGCGTTCCCTTGTCCACATCAATAATGGTTTTCGTTGTTTTCATGAAGGGACGCCCAAGTAGCAATGGAAGAGACGAGTCCGGTGACTCTTCATTCATCTCTAACACGCAAAATTCAGCTGGAAATATTAATTGATTAACATTCACAAGAACATCCTCAACAATACCCATTGGGTAGACATTAGAGCGGTCGGCTAATTGCAACACAATTCCAGCCTTTTTAAGAGGACCAAGATCAAGTGAATTATACATTGATGCAGGCATAACATTAATGGATGCACCTAAATCCAACATAGCTTTGTTAAATGTAGTGTTACCAATTGTGACTGGAATGTCAAAGCTACCGGGATCCTTGCACTTAAGTGGGAGTTTGTGTTGTAAGATTGCCGAAGCATTCTCCCCCACACTAAGCACTTCATTACCTTTGAGCCTTTGCTTATTGGTACACAAGTCCTTCAACACCTTTGCATACTTTGGAACTTTCTTAATAGCATCAATGAGTGGTATGTTCACATGGATCTTTTTAAGAACGTCTAAAATCTACTTTTCTAGTTCCGCCTTCTTGGAACTTGCAAATCTGCGAGGGAAAGTTAAAGGAGGAACATAAGTAGAAACCGAAGTTTTAGAGTTAAGAATAGGTACCTCAGAAGTCTGGGGAGAATCTTCATTCTTCTCCTCCAAAACAGGTTCCTTTGGTGTTTCCACCTTGCCCGAATCAGTAATCTCGGGTTGCACAAGTTGTGTACCACTTCTCAACGTAATAGCATTGACACCCTCTTTTAGGTTAATAGGTTGAGAAGGGAGTTTCCCACTATTTTGTGCCTTCAGTTTGTTTATATCAATCTCCATGGAACCCATTTGTGTCTGCAACTCCTTGATAGCACTCTTAGTTTCCTGCTGACTTTCTTTAAACATGGTGGAAATGCCTTGCATAAAAGTTTGAAGCTTTGAATCGATATCAGAACCTTGATTTTGCATTGATTGTTGTGCTTGTGGTTGCTGAAATTGTTGTTGTTGTGGTTGAAATCCGCTCGGACGGTTTAAAGTAGGTTGTTGACCCGCTCCTTGCTTGTTAGCATAGCTGAAGTTGGGGTGATCTCTCCATCCCGGATTGTACGTATTAGAGTAGGGATCATACCGTCTTTGTTGATTTGGAAAGACCGCATTAGCTTGATCATCTTCATAACATCGAGGAGAACTTGGTATAACCGCGGCTGCAACTTGTTGCATCATTGCTGTCATGTTAACCATTTGTTGACGAAGTTCCTCAACCTCGCACTTCATTTACTCTTCTTAGAAGCACATCCGAACCACGACTCAGGAATTGTTGTGAGTTCGCTGCCATGTTTTCAATCAACTCTCTAGCTTGTGCCACCGTCTTGTTCACTAGTGCACCACCACACGCAGCATCAAGGAGATTCCTATCACTTGATTGGAGTCCTTCATAAAAGTATTGGATAATCATAGCGTCACTAAATTGGTGGTGAGGGAAGCTTGCCACTAATCTCTTGTATCGTTCCCAACACTCATACAAAGATTCTCCCACATTTTGCTTCATCCCACAAATTTCCTTGCGAATTTGAGTAGCCTTCGATGCAGGAAAATACCTCTCTAAGAAAATTTTATTCAACCCGTTCCATGTAGTGACACTCCCGGATGGCAAATAGTACAACCAATCCTTAGCGCTATCCACCATAGAAAACGGAAAAACTTTCAACATTGCACCATCGGCATCAGTCTTCGCTGGAAGAATGGCCTTGACAATGGTATGGAAGTCCATATGATGCTTGTTTGGGTCTTCATTCACCATGCCATGGAACTTTGGTAACTCTCGAAGCAACCCCGGCTTGATCTCAAAGGTTGAGTTAGTTTGGATACACCATTGTTGTGCATCAATCCTATGAGAAGCCAAGTCCTTGAGTGTACGATTTGCATCACCCATTGCTTCTTCTTCTTCAACTTGTGGTTCGTCTACGAATGGAACCTCTTGTTCTCCTTCAATTTGTAACTCTTCTTCCACTTCTAACTCTTTATCTTCTGTTGTGTCTTGACTTGGTTGGAGTATTGTGCCTCTTCGAGTAGCTATCCCGCACCTTGGATAGTTCCAATCTTTAGAAGCCAAGGATTAGGAACCTGTAAACAATTCTCGCAAACAAGTGAGAAACAAGACAAGAAAACAAAAGGCAAAGATAAAAGCAGAAATTATAAAAAGAAACTAAAAACTTAATAACAAGCCGTATGCCAACCCGGCAACGGCTCCAAAATTTGATCGGTTGTCAGCCGAGGGTTTCTCTTTTCTTTTTTTCTTTGCGTTCTTTGTGTGAAGCAATTATTTGCGTCAATTCATGGTGCAGAATCAAGCTGTTCCGCCTAATTTAGGCAATCAATCAAATCAGCAACGTCATGATCGTGATTGGAGAAATAGAAATCGGTCACGTTCAAGGGTTAGACAAGTTTATGTTCCAAAAACAGGAAACCACAATTCGACAGAAACGGGAAATACTAATGGTGTGGATTCTAACAAGGAAGGAAATCGTTCTTATGCTAATGTTGTTAAGAAACGAACCCATGTGATATCCAGTATTGACGCCGATTCTCTTTCACATCCTCCAGTTCGTTCTTCAACAGGTGAGATTAGTGTCAAAATTCCAAAAGATGCTATTACACGATCAAAGGAAGTATGGAAATATAGTTTGGTTGGTCGTTTTAACTTTAAAACTATTGGTGTGAAGTTTGAAGACGTTAAACATATTTTGTGAAATCAATGGAAGTTAACCGGGCATGTCCAGTTTATTCCATGGATCAAAGGTTATTTTGTTATCAAATTATTCAATGAAGTTGATCGAAAACGTGTGAGCTATGAAGGTCCGTGGAAGGTTAAGAAGCAGAACTTGAAGGTGATGCCATGGACGCCTATGTTTGATCCGGAATCGGAGAAGGTGACTAGGGCTGCTGTTTGGGTGCGTTTCAAGCAACTTCGTCTTGAATACTGGGATGAAGAAATTCTTTTTAGAATTGCTCGTGGTCATGGCAAACCTGTGGAAGTTGATCCGAGAACCCTTAAACATGAATATGGCTATTTTGCGGCGGTTCTCATTGATATTGATTTTTCAAAACCTCTTGGTAATATAGTTATTGATGATGAGGATTTGCCTGAAGGTTTTTACCTTGATTATGAGATTTTGAATGAGCCAGTTTTTTGTGATCATTGTAAATCAATTGGTCACGTTGAAGAAGACTGTAGAACCAAAAAATTTTATGATTTAAAGAAGAAAATTGATGTTGAAGCTAATAAGGAGAAGCGTGTTGTTATTGAAAAAGATATGGAAGAGTTAAAAAATGTTTGGAGCACGAGAAGATACAAAAAAGATGATCCAAAAAACCAACAGGGAAAGAAAGACGATGATGCAAACATTGTGCAACCGGAAAATCCAAAAGAAAAGCCTGTTGGTGGCGTGGAATTTGCTGGTACTCACACACTCATCCCGAGTCCTTCTAACAGTGCTGTGGGACATGATTCACGTATGGATGATATTATTAAAGAAAATTTGGTACCGGATTCCATTGGCACAAATCCTGCTGATGATTTGGTGCAGATTATACGTGAAACAGAAGATGATGCTACAACTAATAATGATGATAGCTTGGACAAAGAGGAGGAAGAGTTGTTCGCTCTTTATGAGGAACAAAAACGGATTGCGAATGATTTGGCCAAGTCTGCAGATCTGGCAAAAATTGAACAAGATATGGCGTTGCAAAAACTCAAAAAGGCGAGAGAACTAATTATGTAGAGGAAAATAATTGAGGAGGAAAGCCGTATTAGGGAGGAAGCAAGTAACGTTGAGGCTCAACAAGCTGCAATAGGTGCCCCTGTTCCGAATATTGAAGCAGTGGCAATTGGTGAGCCTCCTACCATGTTCGTTTTGGAACAAATAGAAGAAGATGGTTTTAGTTCTCCCACTAAAACGACAAGAAGGAATATGCCAACAAACACACCGGAGCCTCTTGAGACCACCAATATGTTTGATACTGGCATCGAGGAGAATGATGTTGAAATTGAGAACATTGTTATTGTAGTTGCAGGAAATCCTACAACACACCCCCTATAATATTTTGTAGATCTAAATCTTATTAATCACCTAAATCTCAAATATAAGTGCTAGAAATATAAATTGACACGAGGATTTTTTACATGGTTCGATCAATGTGATCTACATCCATGGTTCTTCACTATGATTATTGAGATTACATTAGTATTTCATTTACAATCTCCATTAATGGATATTTGGTAGAGCTCTAGATCTAGTTTTTGGGGAAGAAGATGATAAAGAAAATAAAGTCTTTCTCTAAAAATATCTCCCTCAAAAATATCTCTCTCTCTCTCTTACCAAAATTATCTCTCCCTTTCTCTCTCCTGCTCTTATCCTTATATAGGTGTTTACATATTGGGTGACAGCTATGTTGTCCCTTATTTTCGGATCTAACTTGCGGCAATATCGCAAGAGTTTTAATGTTAATCTTCGCAAACACTCTAAAACTTCGCAGGATCGTCACGCTTTTCTCCTGTTTCTGCCATCGTCATTTGTTACGTCATTCTTCAAATCAACCTTCAACACTCGCAATGTGTTGTAGATGAAAACTTCGCAAATATGTCCTTCTGGCGATATTCTGATCCTACATCTTGCCTCTTTTTTTCTTGAATATTGCTTGAAGAGCGATCTTTAAGAAAAAATCCGTTGTTGTAGTAGTCTTTGATCTTTATTGATGAAGGAACGAGCGAAAGAATACTGGACTTGAAAAGTACGTACTTGCCTCTATTCTTTTGCGAAGTTCCGAGGCTTTGCGAAATAAATTAGAAGTATCAACCCTTGAAGTATAAGAAGTATGAAGTATCCTTAAAGAAATATAAGAAGTACTTAATCCTCGAAGTATATAAGAAGTATGAAATATCTTTTGAGAAGTATAAGAAGTATCCGTCCTTGATTGCGAATAAGAAGTATTGCGAACTAATCATGCGAAATTAGAAGTATGAAGTATAAGAAGTATTAATCCTCGAAATATAAGAAGTATTTATCCTTGAATGAGAGTAGTAAGTATTGCCTCTATTCATGCGAAATTATTACTCCATTTTTTGTAAGGATTCTTGTTGTTCATTGGTGAACATCTTCTTTGGAAATGATTCTTGCCGAGAAGATAAAGAACATAAAATGTTTTCTTGGTAATCCATAGTTGCCTCTGTTCTTTATCTATGAGGGTAGAATCCTTAAGAAAATGTTAAATGAGCAAGTTGTTTCTTCATTCTCATCTTGCCTCTGTCTCATGCTTTGCGCTCATGCGATAATATAATCTCTTCAAGTTGCTTATCTTATCTTGTGAAATAATCACATTCTGCGAAATTTTTAATAATTCTGCGAAATTCTGAATATCTCTGCGAAGTTTTGAATAATTCTGCGAAATTGTATAAAATACTTGTTCGAATATAAAGCTTATGTAATGATTATGTTATGAAATTTGTATGCGATGTTTATGCCATGAAATGCTTATGCGATGCTTTCATGATGCGAGTATGATGCTTGTATGATGAGAATGCTTATCTACTGCAATGTATAGCTAATGTTTGTGTTACTTAGCTCATTTTGCCACTTTAAAATTGATGTAGCTTTAAATCGCTTCCATTCTTCATTTCTCTGATTTTGTCTCTAGTATATGCATTCCTCTTTGCATATTTATTGTTTCTCGTAAGTTCTTACTTGTGCTTCATCTTTTCTTATTCCTGCACATAGTATCGCATAATAATATGATCATAATATCAAGTGTGTGGCATTTGCATTGCCTCAGTCTCATTATCATGTATATGTTCGCAAGCTTATCACTTAATCATTTTCTCAATCTCACAAGCTTATCATGTAATCTTTTTTGCAATGAAAGATCTCAGTTACCTAGATTCAAACTGTTTATATTGAATTTTGTCATTGCGACAAGATCGCAGGACGTCTTTACATTTCATGTAATGACCCATTGTTCTTGCCTTATCATTTCTCTTGTGTGGTCTTATTTTGCCTTCCTAGTTAAAGGTCTTATTTTGCCACCCCTCATTATTGCGACAATATGACAGGCCTAAATATTCTTGCGAACATAAAGTCCCATGACATTGTCGTCTTGCGACAAAATCGCAGGACGTCGTTACACTTTCATGTAATGACCCATTGATCTTGTCTTATCATTTCTTTAGTATTATTGCCTCTGCAGGATATTTTTATTGCGACAATATGACAGGCCTAAAAATTCTTGCGAACTTAAAGCCCCATGACATTGCCGTCTTAAGACACTTATCAGCTCCCTAATGGAGGGTGCCGCCATTATCATCTCCCTGGTTGCCCCTTCAAGGAGGCGAACATCGGCCATACAAGACTAGCTCCTCCCATCCGGTATTAACAACAACCAGTTGTTTTCGCATCCTCTTATCCCTTATACCTATAGGGCTTATCCTCTTATCCCTTATACCAAGAATGGCCGAGACACTTCAAATGCCCCAGGCACTCTTGGCTCATCCGTGTACCTCGACGCCTTGAGCATACACTGACTCCTTGGAAGAGACCCTCGGGCGTCCAACCAGGGTATAACCTTATATATATATAGTTGGAAATCCAAGGTATCTCTCCCGGATAGGCTTTCATGGGCCCCAAATCTCCATGACTCAGGTTCCAAGAGCGGTGTAACCTTTTCCCTGAGCCATGTCAAGAGATACCCCCTTATATGACGCACTTTAGGTCTTACATTTGCCTCTTACGAAATATCATTCGCGAACTAGGGTGTACGCCATAAAGGTTCGTCACATTCACTCACTCATTCATTTTTGTCAATTCGTTCAATCATTAATTTTTGATTATCTCTTCTCATTATCTTTGCGAAATTATCGCATTTCCATTGTCTCTGCGAAATTATCGCATGTCTTCATTCTTTCATTCATCCTTTCATTCATTCCTTCATTTCTGTCATTTTCTTCACTTATTCTTTCATTTCTGTCATTTCTTTCATTCATTCTCATAATATCATATCATCTGAAGTAAAGTAAATATTCAAGAGAAATATATAAATTAATCTGCGAGATTTTTCTCGAATCTTTGAAATCTTTAAGATCTTTGTAATTTAGAAATCTTTGAAATCTTTGTAATTCTTTATAATTTTGAAATCTTTGAAATATTTGTAATTCTTTATAATTTTGAAATCTTTGAGATCTTTGGAATTTTGATTTTGATTTTTTTTTTTTTTAAATCGTGCGAATTTATCTTTTTTTTTTTTTTTTTTTTTTTTAAATCAAATCAAAAACCTTTTATTTTCCAGTAAAAGTAAAATATTCAAAGAAAGTGGTACTTATCTTTTATGTGATTCGATGTTGTTGTTGTCTCTTGCGAAGTATATGATTTGCTTGCGAAGCTAGCATCCTTGAAATGTATAAACGTCGCACAAAATATAGTTATCTCGTAGCAAAAAGAAGTGTGAGAAATGAGATTTGAACCTTTGACCTGCCTCTTGCATATTCTCGCACCATACCAACTGTTCTAACCCTCTCTTGCGAAATTACTCAAAGACTTGGCGAAGTTAACCTCTGTATGAACTTTGCAAAGGGCAAGAATTCTGTAGTCCATATACAACATATTCTCGCAAGCTTGTTTCCTGCTTGGTTTGCTTTAGTGGGCTTTTGAAAAGCTGGGCCTGAACATGAACTTGTTAGCTTTGGAAATCCTTCGCAGTAGCAAAAAAATTTAAACGAGAGATGGGAATCGATCTCTTGTCTTATTGAATTAACTCAGCAACCCTAACCAACTGTGCTGGCTTTTGTTTGTGTTGGAACAACATGATTAGTTTGATTTACTCTCATTTTAATATCCTTTATATACTCCTCTTCGTCCTTCCTTCTTCTCCTGAGTTGATGACATAATGATTATAGTTCCTGTAACTTTTTCCTTTGGTGTTTTTACTAGGCCTGTTTTCTTGTGATTGCTCCTTGCGGTAAGTCTTTCGTTGATACGAACTAACTCCATCTTTGCGAATTCCTGTAGGTGTCGTTGATTTGATCGTCCTTTTGTCTTCGCATAAAAGCAAGTTCCTTTATTCGCTGCAAAATAATTCTTCCCTGAAAAAGAGTTCCTCCCTTTTATGTTCATTTTGCGTTACTATTCTTTTGTCTTTACGGGTTTTGCTGATGGTGTAAACTCTGTCCTTCAGTTTCAATATTTCTTCGCTGCGAAAATTAGGGGATGGTATTAATCCCGTTGTTCGGTGCAAAATACTTCTTCCCTTTGTTTATTGTAAGATAGTCATTGTCTGTGTTTGTTTAAGGGGACCAGAATCACTTCCCATCGTTTGTGACTTATTTGAAGATGCAAAAAAAATTCATGTAACTTTCATTTCTGCCTTTAAAGTTTTCGCAAAGTCTTTGATTAGCTCGCAAGCTTTCTTCGCTGTACCAGCGAGATTGGACATCTATTGTTCTTCTGTTGTTTTTCCTTGGTTATTCCTGCGAATGAAACTTTTGCTTCATTACACTTGAATTTCCTCTTTCAATAAATTGTTTCTCTCCAAAGATATCAAAGTTCATTTATTCTTCTTTCATGGACTTTATATAGAATCCTCTCATTTGCTTCCTTCTCTATCTTTTCTTTCACTTGTCTTCTCTGGCTATAAGTTCATATTTTCGAACGTGCTCCGGCGTAGCTAATTGTGAAGACTTGTGTTACTTTCTCTTTGCTGTTCATATCATCGACTCATCATCTTTTGGAAGGGACTCAATTCATTCTTCGCAGATCCGTTTTTGATTACAAATCTCTCTGTATGCGGTTCGCTCCTTCTGAATGGGTGCTGGCGAATCGACGATAGTTCCTCATAGAATCCCAATAATTTGTTCCCAATTGAGATGCTGCGAGCTGCCTTAGCCTCCACGTGTGCTGACAAAGACATCACTACTCTCCTATCTTCTAACTATTTGCTGGTGAACTCAGGGAAGTAATTGCTATCATATTCCTCTTATTATTTTTCAGGTGCTATTGTTGCGAATAACCAATTAATTAAGTTAGCCATTCAAGACATGAGACTGATACTTCTATCCCTAACCAATTCATACAACTTCGCGGGCATGAAAATTAACCAAATCTACAGAAAATTTTAAATACTCGATGCTTTTGAAACTGATTACAGGGTATGTAAAACAGGAATCGATAATTCATTTTGAATCATGTTTTGAAGAGAAAATTAAGTTTCTGACGAAGAACAGTTAAAGATTTTTATAAAATTTTCCCAAAACTTTGTTTGTAAACCACCAGATCTGGAAATCTAAAGAGCAAGTTTAAAGGATTAAGAGAGAGAAATTCATCTTTTTAGAATAGATTGTCGATGTAAGCTCTGCTTGATTTTGTTGTAATTGATTTCTTCCCTGAATCTTTTCCTGCGTCGGCATCTTGTAGATTATTGCTACTTGTCTCCTGAAGGTGCATCTTCCTCCTAAATTTGTTCCTCAGTCCCTGTTTCTAGCGCCAAAAATGTAGTTGCAGGAAATCCTACAACACACCCCCTATAATATTTTGTAGATCTAAATCTTATTAATCACCTAAATCTCAAATATAAGTGCTAGAAATATAAATTGACACGAGGATTTTTTACATGGTTCGATCAATGTGATCTACATCCATGGTTCTTCACTATGATTATTGAGATTACATTAGTATTTCATTTACAATCTCCATTAATGGATATTTGGTAGAGCTCTAGATCTAGTTTTTAGGGAAGAAGATGATAAAGAAAATAAAGTCTTTCTCTAAAAATATCTCCCTCAAAAATATCTCTCTCTCTCTCTTACCAAAATTATCTCTCCCTTTCTCTCTCCTGCTCTTCTCCTTATATAGGTGTTTACATAGTGGGTGACAGCTATGTTGTCCCTTATTTTCGGATCTAACTTGCGGCAATATCGCAAGAGTTTTAATGTTAATCTTCGCAAACACTCTAAACTTCGCAGGATCGTCACGCTTTTCTCCTGTTTCTGTCATCGTCATTTGTTACGTCATTCTTCAAATCAACCTGCAACACTCGCAATGTGTTGTAGATGAAAACTTCGCAAATATGTCCTTCTGGCGATATTCTGATCCTACAGTTATGGAAAATCCATCAAATACTTTGCAATCGTCAGGTACTTCCAATAATGTTGAAGATGAATCAAGAAGCTTGGACTGGAATGCTATGAAGGAGCAAGAGGAACGTGAGAAGAAGGAACAGGCTGAGAAGAATAAGGGGAAACCAAAGGTTACTAAAAAGAAACCTGTTGTGACTAATATTAGCCAGGTTACTACTCAAGGTGGCAGAAATTCCAGACGGGTTCGACAAGCCCTCAAAAAGATAGGGTTGATTAATGCGGGTCTTCTACTTAAATGCTCAAGGCTTGGCTAAGGATGGTGCAAGGGCCAAGTTGGAAGAGTTATATCGCTTGAACAGTCCTGACATAATTTGTATTGCGGAGCCGCAAGTTTTCTGCACTACTCATTTTGTTAGGAAATTGAATTTGTTTGATTTTTGAGAAGAGGTGATTACAAATGAGGCTGATGGAGGGAAAGGTAATCTTTGGGTCTTATGGAGAAATTCTTTGGCAAGGCCGGATATTTTATCTTCTTCGAAGCAAGCTATCACTTTGATTTTTGCTGGTGATTTTGTTACGGCAGTTCATGCTTCTTATGATCCAATGGTAAGGAAAAGACTTTGGCGATAATTGGGGCTAGGTTTCATATCTATTCCTTGGTTGGTGCTGGGGGATTTCAACTGTGTTTTGCGCATTGATGAAAAGAAAGGTGGTCGGCCAATCAAAGAAGTTTATATGAAAGAGTTTAGAAGTTGGATTTCTGACAATGGTTTAGTTGAAGCGGATGCTATTGGGAAAAAATATACTTGGTCCAATTTTCAGAGTGGTTTTCGTAGAATAGTTTCTAAATATGATAGAGCGGTTGTTAATGAAGCTTGGTATGATAAATACCCAAACTGGAGGTGCAAGGCCTTACCTAGGATTTTTTCAGATCATTCTCCTCTCTTTGGGTTTGCTTTTGAGAGCCCAAGGCCGAAAAGAGCTCCTTTTAGAATCCAAAAGATGTGGCTTACTCATCATATTTTTTACAGTTGGTTGAGGATATTTGGAAGATAGATATTGTGGGAGCGCCCCCTTTTGTTTTTATGACAAAATTAAAGAAAGAAAAGGATGCGTTGAAGATTTGGAATAGAACTGTATTTGGTGATGTTAAATTCCGCTTGAAGCAAGCTGAGTTAAAGTTGGAAACTGAAACCGATCTTCTTGATTATGACCATAGAAACGAGGTGCAATTTGTAAAGGTTGCGGATGCTAAGCAGGCTGTTGAGAATGTGAGAACTGAATTGGCAATTATGCTTAAGATGAAATCGAGAGTTACGTGGCTGGAGGATGGGGACCAAAACACTCGTTTTTTCCATAATAGCATTCGCATGAGGAGGAGTCAAAACACTGTTTCTGAACTCAAGATTGATACTAACTCTACTTTGTTTTTGCAGGAAGAGATTACTGATTATATTGTCAATCATTATCAAGCAAAATTCAATGGTGGTGAGGTTACTATTGATCCAAAGCTGTTCGACATTGAGCATGAGCGTATTTCAGCTGCGGAAAGTGAGTTTATGGATGCTATTCCCTCTCTTGAAGAAATAAAGGAAGCTGTCTTTGATTTAGGTGCGGACTCTGCGCCTGGCCCTGATGTCCTTACAGGTTCTTTCTGTAGACATTGTTGGAACATTATTTCTGGAGATCTCTTTAAGGCCATTACTAATTGTTGGTTGATGCATAAAATTCCAAATGGCGTTAACTCTAGTTTTATTGTTCTAATTCCAAAAAATAATAAATCTGATGCTATCAAAGATTATAGACCAATTGGTCTAAGTAACTTTCTCTTCAAAATCATTACAAAGATTATGGCGACCAGACTTGGTACTGTTCTTAAAAATTTGATTTCTGAAGAGCAAGTGGCGTTCATGAAGGGAAGAAATATCCATGAGAATATAGCTTTGGCGTCATAGTTGATCAATGAACTAAGTACTGATAGGAAACATGGGAATGTGGGCCTCAAATTGGACATTGCCCAAGCTTTTGATACGGTCAGTTGGGATTTCATTGTTGAAGTTTTTCGTCATTATGGTTTTTCTGAGGTCTGGTGTAAATGGCTTCTTAGTATTCTTCATTCTGCTCGGATTTCTGTCATGATTAATGGCAGCCCTTAAGGTTTATTTAGCATCACTAGAGGTTTGCGGCAAGGTGATCCTCTTTCACCTTTGATTTTTGTTCTTATTGAAGATATTTTAAGTCGCAATCTTTCAAAATTGTTTGCTGCGAAAAGTATGCATGTTATGGTTAGCAAAAAGGGTGTGGCTCCTACGCATTTACTCTTCGCAGACGATATTCTTATTTTCTGCAAAGGAAATTTGCATAGTCTGCACAACCTGAAAGACATTCTTGGCATGTACCAACTTGCCTCTGGTCAATGCGTGAGTTATGCCAAAAGCAAGTTTTATTATGGAGGTGATAGAGGCTCGCGTGCGATTGCTATTTCTAATTATATGGGCATGGAAAGAGCTTTATTCCCTGATAAATATTTGGGAATTCAATTGAAGCCTGGTATTGTTCGTCACATTCATGTTCGTCAAGTGGTGGAAAAGATTATGGACAAGCTGGCTGGTTGGAAGGGTAATCTCTTATCTTTTCAAGCCAGGCTTGTTTTGATTAAATCAGTGATATCTAGCTATGTTATTCATTCCATGGCTGTGTACAAGTGGCCTTGTACTATTATTAAACAGGTTGAGAGGGCCATTCGAAATTTTCTTTGGTCGGGTGATGCTGAGAAACGTAAGTATTTTACTGTTCTTTATGATGACCTGTGTTGTTCCAAGCGTGAAGGGGGGTTGGGTTTGAAGAAATTAAATGATGTTAATAGGGCTATGCTTATGAAGTTATGGATTTCTATACGAGATTCTAATAAGACTTGGGCCAGATTTTTAAAGGCGAAGTACTTCAAATTAAATGGAAACTTAATTGATTATAAATTGGGTTCTTCGGTTTTCCCAGGGATTCGTTTGGTTTACAATTTTGTGCAAAGGCATACACGATCAATTATAGGTAATGGTGCTAATACTTCCTTATTTTTTGATAATTGGTGTGGTGATTTTTCGATTGCAAGGAGGCTTGGAATTTTTTCCAAAGGCCCAAATGATTTCAAGGCGAAGGTTAGTGATATTATTGTTGATGGGGCTTGGTCCATTCCGCAGGTAACTAGAGATTTGATGTTACGTTGCAACATTGATGTTGATAATTTACCTATTATTGCTAGTGGTGAAGATTACAAGATTTGGGACTTGGACAAGAAGGGTGTTTTCTCGGTTAAATCGGCAAAGGCTGCTATTAGGGAGCCCGCGGAGATTGTGCCATCTGCTGTTTTGTTTTCTAAGAATGTTGTGCATCCTACTTTGAGTGTGCAGTATTGGAATATATGGGCAAATCAGTGCTGCGCAACTGAAGATAATATTATTAAAAAAACTGGTAGGTCTATGCCTACTATGTGCCGTCTTTGTAGGAAGAATTGTGAGACAATGAGTCACATCACTTGGCATTGCAGAATTGCTAAGCGAAGATCTAGTGGCCTCTTATAAGGCTGCGAAAGGACGTAGTAGGATGATTAAGGATCTGTGGCTTGTTGCAAATCTTGCAATTGCCACTGAATTATGGAAGTTGCGCAACAAGGCCTATTTTGATGGTGTCGCGGTGCAGTGGCTTAGTTTCAAGGGTCGAGTTTATCAGTTAATTCGTGATAATTCAATTCGTATGAAGGGCCACATGTATAATAATTTGGAAGATTTGCGCATTTTGAACTTTTTTAAGGTGCGGCATAGATCATGCAAAGTTTCTATTCCCGTTGAGGTTAGTTGGTCTCCTCCCAATCCAGGGGAAATTATGATTTGTTGTGATGGTGCGTCACTTGGAAATCCAGGTCAAGCTGGATGTGGTGTTACTTTCCGTGACTCATGCTCGGCTGTGCTTGGAACCCTTAGCGTTGGCCTTGGATGGCAAACCAACTTTTATGCGGAGGTTTGTGCTGTTATCTATGGTGCGGTTTTAGCTAAAAGTTGGAATGTCAAAAACCTTTGTATTCGATCAGACTCGATGAGTTGCATCCAAGCTTTTCAAAAGGGTGAGATGCCTTGGCAACTTAAGCAGAAGTGGAGAATAGCAAGACTTTTTTACGATAATATTCGCTATCTTCATAGCTATAGGGAAGTTAATTTTTCAGTTGATGCTTTGTCCAAACAAGCATGTTTGTTGGCTGAAGATATTTTTGAGTTTTTTGAGGGTAGGGCAGGTTTCATTCCTTTTTTTGAATGGCCTGGAGAGGTTTATTTTCGTTTCAAATAGGTTTTTTACTAGTGATGGCCTCACGGCTATGCACTAGTAAGACCTAGCACCTGTACAGTTTTCGCTTTTTTAATTTTATTGACCGAGTAAAAAAAAATGTCAGCCGAGCAAAAATAATTTCACTTTCTCACTCTACTAAATTTAAATGAAGTACGTGGTAAGAAAGAGTTCGTTCCCACAGAGAGACTTTGTTGTTATAAAAATTCAGTTTCTTAGTAACCAAAGGGGGGATTTTTGTTTAAACAAAGCAATGAAAATAATTGAAAGCAAAGTAAATATGAAAATAATCAATAAGAAGAACGTATTGGTCACGGGATAGTATCATTCACAAACATATATTTTCATCAATGACTAGAATTGATAATTTAATCTCTCATTTACTAAAAGTCCTAGGATACCTTGATCGCAAGAATATCCCGCTAATTCCCTGATTTCATCACAACCACATTAAAAGATGCATATGTGAATTCTTCCTAGAAAGCAACCTAAAGTGTAAAAGCACAATTAAGCTTAACTCCCTAAAAGCAATAAGTTCTATGGAATAAGACTAATCAAGGCAATCGAACGTGTAAAAGCACTAATTCAATTTAACCAAGGTTATGATTCATTTGTGACTAGTTGGATATATCACTACAAGCACTACCCACAATTATGCTACTTAGAATCAGGGATAAACAACTTTTTCGTATTGAAAACCCTAATTTAGCTTTAGAAATGAATGCAAATCGGATTGATTCCGGACTCAACCAAACAAACAATCAAATCATGTGACAATATAAACCATGAATCATAAACAATAACTTATTGAGACAAAACTAATTCATAGATTCAAATAACATGTTGAGAAATCCACTTTATCCCATAACCAATAATATGTGTTTAGCTACTCATAGCTTTTGAGTTCATCATAATCATAATCAATAATAAAAATAATGAAGAAGATGAAAAACAAATGAAAAGCAAACCCTAGTAGCCGCTCTCCAAAACTCCCAGTAGAAAATACGTCCTCCAAAATAAGAAGCTTTTCCTTTTTGTAGTCTTTCCTCTTTCCAAAACTAGGTCTTCAAAGCCCAAAGTCCAAGTGGTCCACCAAGCCCATATGCGAGGAATACCCATGTGAAAATATGTCCCATAAATAGTCGCCGGAAAACTGGTATTATGGCCGAAAATTGGCCGGAGAAGTGACCGGAAGAGAGCTCAGGTGACCGGCAAAGTCCACCCGGTCACCGGTCACATATCAGTAAACCGGGTTAACTGTGTCAACTCGGAAAGTCAGACCGAGTCAGCGAATCAACTCAGTGACATCATTGTGTGAGTCATTGCCAGAGCTGTGTTGCACAATGTTTGCACACCTCAATCTCAGTCCAGCCATGATGGCTCTGCATTCTCTCAATTCTTCCATGTAGTTCTGTAGCTTCAAAATAACATCCTGAAATCTTCCATTCCTCCTTTCCTAGCTCAGATTCATAACTCTATAACACCGGAAATGTCGCAACAGAATTGCACCACTTACTTATCATCTCCGCATCATTCATATCATAACTTGCAGTTGCAAGTATTCTCTATAATCTGCAATCAACACCAAGCACCTGCAATGCCATTGCCTGCACCTGCAATGTCTCTCGCAAACACAAACATGGCTGTTACTGTAGGATCAGAATATCGCGACATCAATACCCCGCGAGATCAATAAACGACAGCATTGCTAAGGTATCGCGAATGAGTAATATAAATGACGCAATGAATGACGACAGCCAAAACACGAGAAAGATGTGAAGACTTTGCGAGATCTAGGAGAGTTGCGAGATTATATATTTGTACAGTTGCGATATTTCGCAAGTCATTCCCGAAAATAAAGGACATCTTAGCTGTCATCCACTATGTACTACCCTATATAAAGAGTTGAACAATTCTGTTGAGGGAGAGATCTTTTTCCGAGTGTTAGGAAAGTCATTAAGAGAGAGAAAGTTTGAAGTGATTGTACTTTCTTTAGCTCTTTTCCATTTTATCTTGTACACATTCAAGGAATTAATTAATAAAAATCATTGTTGTTCATCTTCAATGGCTTAGTTGTGTGGATTCTTGTGAGGGGTGTAGTATAGGATTTCCTGCAACTACATATTGACGCTAGAAAC